>CM045766.1:85548663-85721163 GCA_025200525.1 Camellia lanceoleosa | reverse complement strand
GTGCTCAAATTGGTTCAAGAAAGTTAGCAAAGCCACTCAATGGGTGATTCCACCATTTGCAGTGGCAACAAACGCACAAAAACAATTCAAAGAGAGAATATGATGACAACACAAGAAGAAAGGGAAGATGAATGATATGAACCAGCTTCAACATTGAAATTGGAGTAACAAACCTGCAACCGAGGATTGAGCTCTAAGAAATAGTACTCCCCAGTATCCATACTGTACAGATACTCAACAGTAGCAGCTCCAACATAATTCACACATTTGGCTAACCTTCTAGCTGCTTGCTCCAACTTTTTCACTGTTTCTAGAGGAGCTACCGTAATTGGTCCTTCTTCAATTATCTGTTTAACAGTGAAAACATCTGTCAAATTTTATTCCAAGCAATTGTATATTATTAACATAAAAAAAATATATCATAAAATAATGAAAAAACATCAAATTTTAAAGCCCATTTAGTTGTAACTAGCAAAAGTCGCACAAATTTAAAATTAGCATCAAAAGGGTGAAAATACCTTTTGGTGTCGCCTCTGAACACTGCAATCACGACTATGCAAAGCTGCAACATTGCCATGTTGATCACAAAGCAACTGGACTTCTAGATGTCGGCTCTACTTTCAAGAAACCAAATGTCATGTGAGAATATGTTCCAGACTCTTGCATGTCAGTGATTCAGAACCATTTAGTTCAGGTCAGAATGGACATACAGTAGACACGACGATCATACCTGAGAAGCAACCTTCATCGTAAATATAGGCGAGCCAGGAACTTCACCCTGAACTTGCTTGAATAATGCCTTGACTTCATCATCATTATGAACCTAGAAAGTAAAAATAACAGTATGCTTAGTTTAAGTCAGCCATAAAATAAGCCAATAGTGTTGATACGTAGCTCCTCAACACAATAAGTAACTTTCCAAGTCTGATTTTAATCAACAATTGGCATAGGCATCAGTACTTAGAGAAGGAAAAATTGTTACAACATTAGCTAGAAAGCTAATATATAGTTAACAATCAGACTTTAGAACTGGTAGTGTGTGTGAAGCAAACCTTTCTTATGCCTTTGCCGCCCGCCTAAGATGCCTTTATCATTGCAGGGTAACCCACTACTTGACAGCTATCAATTGCTTCTTCTGTAGTATAAACACATGCTTTGCGATATATATCATCTGGAATAGTAATCAAACAGCCATCTGGTTGAATTTTTACCTAAAAATGACAGTTTAGTATATTAGATTTTGAGATGAGCTCAGCAAGAGTAAAAACAGACACAATTTATGATTAAAAAAAATTACATGAGAACCACTCCAAGGAAGGGTGGGAACTTCAGCTGCTTGAGCTATCAATGACGAGCCAATTTTGTCCCCCAGAGCTGCCATAGACGTAGCTGGTGGCCCAAGAAATACGATTCCCTTTGCATTCAGTGCATCTGGCAGCTCAGGGTTTTCAGAGGCATGACCCCAACCAGGCCAAACCGCTTCAACATGTGTTATCTCCGCCATCTGGGTGACCAAGAATTAAATTCTATCAATATCAAACTTCTTTCACAATCAAATTAAAACCTTGAAAATGCGTACATGTAATGTAAATGAATTTACACACCTCTACAATGAGCTGCACATTGGCATAGTTATTATTGTTAGTTCCCCGAACTTCAACAAACTGATCAGCAATTGAATGTGCTCCGTTGATTCTCATGTCCTCCGGAGTAGCCATGGCCACCAACAATATTGCCTTCTCCGTACCAAATGTTTCGTAAGCCCATGTCCTTACGCTGCGCATAAATTTAACGGCTGCCATTCCATTGTTTGCAATTAATATACTATGTATTGGCTTATTTCCCCCAAGGGCATAACAAAACTGGTCCACTTCCGGTGCTGCAATTGGGGACCTCAATGGAATTGCTCCAGTTATGTAACCACTGCCATTACTACCACGTCCTACACCAACCGTTAGTGACATCCTTTGACCTTCCGACATACTGTAATACCTCCTGAAACCAAGTAATTGAAAGAGACCGGGATTGGATATTATTGATACAGAATTATGCTCACATCATCAAATTAATTATAATCACCAACCACGTACAAAGTTGATCTGAGGCTGATTGAATTGTCTATATCATCTTGTATCTCCAAAATAATGTTTATTTATTTATTTATTATTATGATTATTGTTATGATGATGATGATGATGATGATGATGATGATGAGGAACCTCCTCAAGGAAGGGCCACATTGGGCCCACCCTGTAGAGAAAGCGCCAGATACCTACATACAATCACCTGAATTCGGTTAAGCCTGGGAGACACTGGCAAGAGTTGAACCCAGGATGTCTGGGTTTACACTTTATCTCAGGCTGTTATGACCAAGTTAATTGGGAAGGCTATTCTTGTAATTCTACCTATACTTCTGAGGCTATTCTTGTAATTTCAATTGCTGAATCTGTTAGGTTACAATTACTGAATCTGTTAGGTTAGGAGTTGGTTATGTATAGGAGGGAATACACTGCCCAATTCATTCGCTGTATTGTTTGATAACCAGTTTGTTGGGTTGGAATAAGAGCACCAATAAACTCTTTTCCTTCTATATTTCTTCTTCTTCCAATTGTAGTCATTACACAGGGTCCAACCCCTTTACTGGTAGGCTACCCGTGCGGGTTAAAATAATGCAACTTTGTGAAGTGAAATAGAGAATTATGTTCCCACTATTGAATTAATAGATCAGCACTACTATGCAAGAGAACAAGAAATGAAAACTTGGGCCAAATTCTGAATTGGGTATTCTAAAATCATCTTGTATCTCAAAAATAAAGCAACTTTGTGGAGTTATGCAGCTAAGAATTATGCTCCTAATATCCAACACACCCCAAAAATAACCAATTCTGAAATGGGTTTTTCTATAATCTAAAAATAATGTTACCTTGTGCAAGTGAAAACAACCAAAAATCAAACAGAGCACAACAAAATAGCAAATACCCCAATCAAGCCAAGAGGAACTAAACACAAGTGAAGCGAAAAGGGTTCAAAATTGGCATTCAAAGAACAGAGGCTGACCGTGGAAGAGCAGCAGAGGAAGCTCCAATATTTGGGACAGAGATTGAAATGTCTCAATCTGATTGAATTGTTGGAAGCATTACGAATCAAAGAAGAAGAAGAGACAGAGCAGAATCAAGAGAGACCTGAAATGGCGAATTGCAAATCTGAGAAATGGAGTTGTGGGTTTGGTTTCGCGTTGGGGTTTGGGTTTAGTTTAGTTTCGTTTGGGTTTGGTTTGGTTTAGTTTGGTTTTGCAAGTATTGACAAGAGAAGAGGGGAGGGGGGGTTTTTAAATGAGATATAAACTCAGTCAGCACGTGGTAGCTAGCTGCCCACCCATCTCATTCTCCCACCTCTCTTTGTAGTAGTTCCCAGCTAACCCCCCCCCCCCCCCCCCCCCCAAAAAAAAACCCAATTCTCTCTCTCTCTCTCTCCCTCTCTCACTATTCAATCAAACCCTTCAAAATCCTCCTTTTCCCTCTCTCTCTCTCTCTCTCTCTCCAACGGTGTCTTCTCCTACCTCTATAGAGTGATTTTACTGAACTGTATGGTGGGTCAACATTACTGTTTTATTTTAGGCTCTAAAGTAGTGGATCTCAAGAGCCAAGTAATTTTTCATCATCTTTTTATCCGCCATAGAAGTTTATGGAGTTTTTTTTTTTTAAATATTCTATAAAAAAAAAAATTTAGAGGATTGACCCACTTTTCAAACTATTTAGAAAACTAACTTGTTTTTTAAAAATCGTATTTTGAAAATATAATTTTAAATTAAAAATGCAATTTATGATGTTATAAACTTCACTTTTTAAAATTATATTTTTGACATGCCAAGTCGCATTTTCAACATGTGATTTCAAGGTGAAATCACATGTTGAAAATATAATTTCAACTTCAAAATCACATTTTTAAAATGCAATTGCAAAAAGTAGATTAGTTTCTCAAATAATTTGAAAAATTGGTCAATTCTCTTATTTTTTTATTTTTTTTTTTGGAATATTGAAAAAAAAAAACTCAAAGTTTATGCATTTTTCTATTTATACAATTTTGTAATTTTTTCTATTTATGTTAATTTTTATCATCCTAACTTATCTGAACTGTTTAAATATATTAAATAAGATTTCATTTGACAATTTTTAATTTTAGTCAAAAAATTATTATAAATTGTCATATCATTTTCTTTATTTTTCTGAATATCTTTTCACAGAAAATTAAAAAAAATATTAAAATAACATATTCCTAAACGAGATCTAAATTGAAAAAATTTTAATTATCTAAAAGTTGTAAGAGATGTACTCTTACACCTTATTTGATTGAGAGGATTAATAGTGAAAGGATTACTAATCTATGAGTTAGTGTAAGATTAATTATTCATTTAAATTAGCGAGATAATATTTTACTATGTATTCATTTCTTTTTTTTCCTTTCATACTTGAAATTATGATTCCAACCCATCACAATATTAAAAACTCATTAATTTTGTCGGATTGAATGTCCGTCATACATGTAATTCAGTTAATAAAATTTACAATTAAATATAAGATTGTGAGTTCATAAACTAATAATTCTAATCCTATGCTATAATCTTAATTAAGCATGCCCTTAATTTTTGTTTTATCATCTTCATTTTTTTTTCAAGATTCATTAAATTATAATTAATTCTTTTTATATGTTAATATTTTATTATTGTGTTGTGACATGTGAACAGAAGTTCTTTATTTTTAAATTGTGAACAAAATACTTTACAATTTGTTACAATGTATATCAGTTTTTATATCTATTTCGTTATGATTTGAAGGTGAAATATTATTCTTACAATTTTTTATCACAATAAGTTAGAGAATTAAATATTTGATAAGCACGTCATTTTGTATAAAATTTTATATATTATTTTGAATAAATTACAATGACATTTCATGAGGTTTAGTAAAAATATAATAAGCATCATAAATTTGACATAATTTTACTGATTTCCTTTTCAATAAGACAAGATTAGACCTAATGTGTTGTGAAAACATAAAGATGAATAAAATATACATTTAATATAAAAATAATGATAATATCATTTTTTTTATTTATACGACTATTGGATTATTAATAAAAATAGAACTAAGTATTATGTGAATTGAAACATTCAAAAAGTCTAATATAATTATGCCAAATTTGTAGAGCTTAACATATTTTTTTTCAAATTTCAAAATAGCATAATGTAATTTATATTTTTCAAATAAGAGGGATTGGGGGTGCAAAAGGGGTTGTGGTGTGTGGGCTAGCCGGTAGCGGTGGCGATCGTTGGGGTTTGCATAAGGAGGGAAAAAAGAAGAGGAAGGCATTTTGGTTCCATGTATTTGTAATTTTTTCCTTTGCTATTTTGATAAATATTCTACGGATTTGCAAAATTTTGTTATTCTTTCCTTTTGTTACAATTTTTCCTTAAATATTATTATCCTTTATGTTAATGTATACTTATCTATCTGTATTACTTATCCATTTGTATTATAGATATATCTTATCTCTATCTATCTCTATCTCTATCTCTATCTCCTTGTATCTCTCTCTCTCTCTCTCTCTCTCTCCTTTTATACTTATCTAGGTTTCTTTTCAGCTTCTATATACAGACTTCTCCTTGTATATTATTTAATTCAATAGAATACAAATACACAATTCCCGCATTTCTTTCAACCATTCTAACATGGTATCAGAGTTCTAGGTGTAACAACGCCGACCTGTGATTAGCCTATAAATTCACTTGCTTTTGGGCTTTGATTTTGTGTAATGATCTTTAATTCATTGTGTTTTGTAAGTGTACAATGCCTAATAAGTAATTAAGAAGAAATTCTAAATTAATTACATGTGTAATGCATTATTTGTGTTTATATTTGTTTACTGAAGAAAGATCTATTTGAATTCCTGTTTTGATTTGTGAGTTGAGGGCCTTATCAGCATCTGAACACGAAATTGACTTAGGTTATGTGTTATTTGGAATTTTTAAGAATTTTATGATAGGTTGGAGTGAATTTGATTTGGAACCCAATAATTAGAATAAAATAATAATTTTTGATTAGCCTAAGCAAGAATTAATTAAACTCCACTATTGAGCCTATATAATGGGCTCCCGCTCACTATATTATTTATGTATGTAAGTGATCAGGCGCGCAACCTGGCTCAATGATAATTGCTTGGAATTCTGTTTTGTCGGCCAACCTTTATGCCTTCTAAGAAGGTTCCGAAACAAGTCATGTGGTCGTGTTTTGTGAACTAAGTTTAAAATTTTGTTTTCTTTTATGAAATGTAAACAAGTTTCTGTTTATTTGTATATTAGACTAAGTTTCCTTTTTGGTTTTATCTGTATATGTGAGTGACGTACGACTAATGTAAATATGATGTCACATGTGCGTATATAAAGTTTTAAATTTTCTATCATATATATGTCTACACAGCTCAATGGACCATATATGTTTTATATATCTACTTCTGCAACCCCATATTATCTGTTAATATATTCAGAGATCTTTGGTAATCCAAGGATTACTGGTCGGTTACGACGCTAACCCTATAGGAGCGAGTTTGGGTTGTAACAGAGTGGTATTAGAGAAAGAGTTATACCCTGCACACACGAGTCCATATGAGCTATAAGATATCCTAGAAAAGAATTAGTGACATTACATCTGCATGTGTGAGTGTGTGTGTTAATTTCTGTAAATGTGAAAACTAAATCTGAACATGAACATATGAAATTGAAAAGAATGAACAGAAACTGAATACTCTAAACACTGTGAACAAGATTATTCCTATATTTATTATTGCTTTGTTTACTTATAGCAAAATGGACAATACAATAAGTGATGGTACAATCGAATCCTCTAAGGGTTAAATAAGTCGAATGGAATAGATGCTTGATGCCTTAACAGCGTCAATGATGCAATAACAAGGACAACAACCTCTACCTCCTCTACCCTTTCTGGCCCAAGTTGAATTGGAAAATAATGACATTATCAGCTTGACTCAGAAATTTACAAAGATGAAGCCGCCAAGCTTTTGGGTGGAATTGAGCCATTGAAAGCAAAGTCATGGATGTTGGAAATGGAAAAGTTGTTTGAAGTATTTCCTTGTTTTGAAACTCAGAAAGTTCTACTGGCTACTTATACTCTCAAAGAAGAGATTAGGCGTTGGTGGACGCTCATCTGAAACGACAATGGGTCTATGACTTGGAGCCAATTCAGAGAAATCTTCTATGAAAAATATTTCCCTTAATGCTTCCAAGATAGAAAAGTGTTTGAATTTCAAGAACTCAAGTAAGGCAATATGTCCGTAGCTAAGTATAAAGCTAAGTTCATTGTATTAGCTCAATTTGCCCTTCACATGGTAGATTCAGACTAAAAAAAGACTCGAAAATTTTAAGGAGGCTTGACCTTGGAAGTGTTTGATAGGGTCAGTGTGTTAAAACTACTTAAATTCATGGATGTGCTTGATAGAGCCTTAATGGCTGAAGCCAACTTAGTTGCACTGAAACAGACTAAGCTCTAACAACTAAATGTAGAGGCAAAAGATCTGGATTTAGTTTCAAAAAAGGGCATCCATTTGCTACAAATAAGAAGCAAAATACAAGATTCACTAGCAGTTCAAGTCAAAGCAGTGGATCTGCACCTGTTTGTGTTGAGTGTGGAAGAAGACATAGAGGAGTCTGCTATCGTGTATCTGGTGCTTGCATCTGGTGTGGCAAGACAGGCCACATGATAAGAGATTGTCCAGTTGGATCTGAAAATGCCAACCGTCCTACAGCAAGTTCAGCTGCATCCGCTCCTGCATCAAGATCAAATATGAGAACCAACACCAGAAAGGAAACCTTAAGGCAATGTAGAGTTTTTGCACTTGTGTCTGGTGATGTGTAGAACACCGAATCAGTGGTGTCAGGTATCATCTCTATCTGTGCTCAGAATGCCTATGTATTGATAGATTCTGGTTTTACGCATTCTTTTGTATTGCATATTTTTTCTCAAAAATTAACTAGACCTTTAGAACCTATGAATCATTTACTATATGTGTCTACACCATCTGGAGGTTCTATGGTATGTGCTTATGTTTATCCGGCATGTGATATAATGATTAATGGTATGACATTGTATGTCGATTTGCTGCCTTTAAGTATTGATCATTTTGATTTTATATTGGGCATGGATTGGTTGACCAAGTATTATGCTACTATTGATTGTGTGAATAAATCTATTGTATTCCAACCTCCGGGGTTACTTGAATTTATATTTATTGAGAATGGGGTAGTTCCTCCACCATACTTAATTTCTTTTATGAAAGCCAATAAACTATTGCGAAAAGGGTGTCAAGGTTATTTATGTTGTGTTCTAAATATGATTACTGATAATGCTAATGTCAAGAACATTCTTGTAGTGAACGAGTTTCCTGATGTGTTTCCTAATGAATTACTCGAAGATTTGATTGATAGAGAAATTGAATTTACTATTGATGTCGTACCTGGAACACAACCAATTTCAAAAATCCCATATCGAATGTCAACCTCTAAACTGAAAGAATTGAAAACCTAACTACAAGAACTGCTAGACAAGAAATTTATCCATCCGAGTACCTCACCTTGGGGTGTTCTAGTTTTGTTTGTTAAGAAGAAAGATGGGTCTTTGAGGTTATATATTGACGATCGTGAATTGAACAAAGGAACCGTGAAGAACAAATATCCATTGGCCGGAATAGATGACCTGTTTGACCAATTTCAAGGAGCACAAGTGTTTTTTAAGATAGACCTTAGGTCCGGATATCACCAGTTAAAAGTCCAGGCAGAAAATGTAGAGAAAACTGCATTCAAAACTAGATACGGGCATTATAAATTTTTGGTGATGCCATTTGGGATAACTAATGCACCTGCAGCTTTTATGGACCTAATGAATAGGGTTTTCAAACAATTTCTTAATGAATTTGTTGTTGTGTTCATTGATGATATTTTGATTTACTCCAAAAGTAAGGAAGATTATGAAAATCATTTGAGAACTATGTAACAAATCCTAAGAGAAAGGAAATTGTATGCGAAATTCTCCAAATGTAACTTTTGGCTTAACAGTGTGACCTTTCTGGGGCATGTGATCAACAAAGATGGCCTATCAGTTGACCCATAAAAGATTAAAACTATTGTCGACTGGCCAAGACCGACAAATGTATCTGAAGTTAGAAGTTTTCTAGGGCTTACTAGCTATTATAGAATATTTGTGAAAGACTTCTATAAACTTGCCATGCCATTGACACGGTTGACACAGAAAAATGTGCTGTTTGATTAGAATGATCAAAGATAATCCGCCTTTCAATGGGTTTCAAATTTATAGTGATGCTTCATATAAAGGTTTGGAGTGTGTACTAATGCAAAATGGTAAAGTGATTGCTTATGCTTCTTGTCAAGTTTGACCACATGGGAAAAACTATCTAACCCATGACTTTAAACTTGCAACTGTGGTTTTTGCTTTGAAAATCTAGCACCATTATCTGAATGAAGTAACTTGTGAAGTGTATATTGACCATAAAAGCTTGAAATATTTCTTTACTTAGAAGGAATTGAATATGAGACAGAGACGATGGCTCAAGTTGATCAAAGATTATGACTTGCAAATTTTGTACCATTCGGGGAAAGCAAATACAGTGGAAGATACTTTGAGCCGGAAATCAATTGGGAATTTGTCATGTTTGTTTACTGATTAGGAGGAATTGTTATATAACTTAGAGAAAAATGAGATTGAAATTGTGTTATGTGAATAGGGTGGACTCCTAGCCGTCATTTCTGCCCAACCTAAAATCATTAGAGAAATGAAAAAGAAGCAACTACAAGATGAGTTCTTAAAGAAGGTTGTGGGTGAAATTGGATTAAAACCAAGACTTGGATTTGTGATTGAAAATGATGTGCTGCAATTTTATAATAGACTTTGTGTACCGGATTGTTCTAACTTGAAGAAACATGTTATGATTGAAGCTTATAACTTCAAGTTTGCTATGCATCCGGAGAATACAAAGATGTACTATGACTTGAAATAGAATTTTTTGTGGCCTGGAATGAAAAGAAGTATTGCTAATTTTGTAGCTAGGTGTTTGCATTGCCAATAGGTAAAAGTAGAACATCACGACCCGCTGGATTGTTTCAACCGCTTCCAATACCGGAATGGAAATAGAAGCATATTACAAATTGCTGGATTGCCTCGCTCTTCTTAAGGTATGGACTTTATCTGGGTCATTGTTGACTGTTTAACTAAGTCTGCCCACTTTCTACCTATTAAAACTTCTTATAATGCGGATAAGTTAGCTAACATCTATACGAATGAAATTGTGAGATTGCATAGGGTACCTGTATCTATTGTATCTAACAGAGATCCTAAGTTCACTTCAAGATTCTGGCAGAGCCTACAGCAAGCTTTGGGGACTGAGTTAAGATTGAGCAGTGCTTATCATCCACAGACGGATAGTCAATCCAAATGAACCATTCAAACCTTGGAAGATATGCTCAGAATGTGTGTGTTAGATTTCCAAGGGAATTGGGAAGCTTATTTGCCTCTAACCGAGTTTGTGTACAACAACAGTTATCACTTGAGTATTGAAATGGCTCCTTATGAAGCTTTATATGGTAAGAAGTGTTAGTCTCCAATTTGTTGGGCTGAAGTAGGCGATAAACTGTTGTTGGGACCAGAACTTATACAAGAAACAACTGGAAATGTGAAATTGATTCGGCAACGTTTGAACACTGCACAAAGCCGTCAAAAGAGTTATGCAGATGTTTGAAGAAAAGACAGATAATATGAAGTCGGGGGTCACGTAGTTATAAAAGGGACTTCAATGAAAGATCAGGCACGGTTTGGTATAAAGGGTAAGTTGGCATCGAGATACATTGGGCCATATGGAATTCTTGAGAAAATCAATTTGATGATGTACTGAGTAGCCTTACCGCTAGTCATGGAACATATGCATAATGTTTTTCACGTATCCATGCTTCAGGATTATCTACAAGATCCTTTACATGTGATTAAACCGAATCATGTATTTCTAAAAGATGATTTCACTTATGAAGAACGACCAATTCAGATTGTTGATCGAAGAATCAAAAGGCTCAGAAATAAGGAAATTTCGTTGGTAAAAGTTGACTGGAAAAACCATGGAGGGATGTATGCAACTTGGGAAACTGAGGAAGATATGATGAAAAGATACCTTGATTTGTTTCCTCTAGATCTAACATTCTTCCAAAACGAAGGTAATTCGAGTTTAGAGAACCAAACTCTTTAAGGGAGGCAAACTGTAACAACCCTGACCTGTGATTAGCCTATAACCTATGATTAAGAATTCCTAATAAGTAATCAAGAAGAAATTCTTAATTAATTACATGTGTAATGCATTATTTGTATTTATATCTGTTTGCTGAAGAAAAATCTGTTTGAATTCCTGTTTGGATTTGTGAGTTGAGGGCTTTATCGACATCTGAACACAAAATTGACATAGGTTATGTGTTATTTGGCATTTTAAATAATTTTATGGTAGGTTGAAGTGAATTTGATTCGGAACCCAATAATTAGAATAAAATAATCATTTTTGATTAACCTAAGCAAGAATTAATTAAACTCCACTATTAAGCCTATATAAGGCCACTATCACTTTAGAACTCCACCTTACATACATTACATCTTCAATTTTGGGGCTAAAAACATGATAAGAGAGAGAGAAGACGAGAACTTGAGTTCAACATTGTGGAAGAAGGAGATTGAGAAGAATTGGCTGGGAATCTAGCTAGAGACTTGAATTTTGGGAAGAGCAACTTAGAATCATTAATAATTCAGGATCTTAGGTGAGTATTTGACTCATAATCTTTGTGTTTAAGTTCTTAAGAAAGAGAATTCAAGAGATTTAAGTGTTAAAACATGAGAACTAAGCTAAAAGAGTAGAGTTGATAACCAATTCATGCACACATGCGCATTTCATGGAGTTTTTAAGTTGTTTTCAAAGATTTCTTTTATACATGTGGTAATTCTAGCATGGTTTTAAGAATTCATAACATTTCTCACCATTAAACCTCATTTGATCATGTTTTGAAAGCTTTGAAGACCAAACAATACATGCATGTTATACATACATACAATTCAAGTTTGTTTTTGAATAATTCACTTGTTTTTGGGCCTTGATTTTGTGTAATGATCTTTAATTTGTTGTGTTTTGTAAGTGTACAAGTGTTTTCTCAAGTTTTGGACCCAAAGGATGTGTTTTAAGGTTTTGAATTTAAGTTTTGCACCTTGAACAGCAATCTGGAAATTTCAGAATTCTGTATCTCCGCTCAAGCGACCAAAGTTGCGCTAGAGCGGCCACCCTTTGTTTTGTGCTTCCGCTTGAGCGAAGAAGTATAAGCTCGAGCGTAAAATTCATCCTCTCGGAAGTTTTACAAAATTTTGCAGACCGCTCGAGCAACCAAATTGCACTCGAGTGAGGACCCAATTTATTCAATATTACGCTCAAGCGACCGTCGAGCATTCGTCGAGCGAAGAAATCATGCAACCAATACTTTTGAGTTTTACAGACTGCTCGAGCGACCAAAGTCGCGCTCAAGCGAACACCCTTATTTTTGAACCTTAGCTCGAGCGACTGAAGTTGCGCTCAAACAGACTGTCTTGTTTTTGAAGATATGACTAAGTGTTCTAAGGCATATTTTGGCATCCTCATTGTATCTTATGCATCCTTAAGCCCTAATTAAGACATAATAGTGAGAATAAAGATTAGAAACACGCCCAAACAAGAAAGAAATAATTTAAATAAATTCTGAACGTGTGTTTCAATGTGTATCCGTTCTGTGTTTGTGTAGGTCATGCACAGTAGGCCATCTGGTTATCAGCTCTGTTTGTCTACTTTATCTGTTCTGTCTGTCTGCTATTGGAACCAGCTGTAAGTAATAACTTTGTAAAGCTATGTTTAATTTATAAGTATTTTCTAAATGATATAAAATGATTTTTTTTTCTGAAATATTATCTTCTATATGAATGAATGGTTGTCCAATATTTCTAAAATGTACTCGTGGCATTATTAGCTTTAGATGACATCTGTTATCTATTTTGCTATGTCCTAATTATAAGCCAACTATATGTTTCATGAGCCAACTATTATGGATCCTTCTGTATACGTCCTATTTATAGGCCAACTGTACCGTCTTTGTGCACGTGAATCAACTGTATACCTACATGGCCGTCTCTTTATGGATCAACTGTTTCTATTAGTGCTAATGGATGTACCATTTATGATTAATTGTGAATTATGATTCTATTTCTGTTATGAATATTGTTTTTTGAACAAGAATATGAATATGAATCTATTTCTGATATAAACTCTGATTTCTAAATTTGTTATGGACATCATTCATTAAAACCCTTTACTTTGTTATTATTCACTATGCTCTCGCTCATTGTATTATTTATGTATATAGGTGATCAGGTGTGCGACCAGGCTCAATGATGATTGCCTGGAATTATGTTTTGTCGGCCAACCTTCATACCTCCCAAGGAGGTTCCAGAACAAGTCATGTGGTCGTGTTTTGTGAACTAAGTTTAAAACTTCGTTTTCTTTTGTGAAATTTGAACAAGTTTCTGTTTATCTGTATATTGAGCTACGTTCCCTTTTTGGTTTTATCCGTATATGTGAGTGACGTAAGACTAATGTAAATATAACATCACATATGCGTATATAAAGTTTTAAATTTTTTGTCCTATATATGTCTGCACAGCTCAATGAACTATGTATGTTTTATATATCTACTTCCGCAGCCCCATATTATTTGTTAATCTATTCAGAGGCCTTTGGTAATCCAATGATTACTGGCCGATTATAATGCTAACCCTATTGTGCGCCCGCGTACACCAATCTGCTGATGTGTGCCGCGTGCCCATTTTTGCTATTGTGCGCCGCGCTTCCTTCTGCTATTGTGCGCCGTACCCCTATTGACATCATACAGCCTCCTACTGACGTCATCTCTGCACATCAGACCCTTTTTCTAGTTATTTTTAACCTTCCGGACTCACTGATATGCTCTATTTTACTTGATTTTGCTCCTACAGGTCTGTTCCTATTTATTTAGTCCTCTCCTACTGTTATTATGGATTGCCATAATGCCTCTCATCTGATTTATGTTCTTCTCGATGGATCCAATTATGTTTTGTGAGCCCAAGCCATGTTTTCCTTCCTCAAAGATTAGAAACTCTGGCGTATTATCACCGAGGATGTGACCAAACAGGTGAAAAAAGTTGCTGAAATTACTACTACATATGAAGACCGACTAGAAGATTGGGATAGTAAGAACTACCAGATTATCACTTGGCTTCGGAATACCTCCGTTTCCTATTAGTCTTCAGTTTAGTCATTTTTAGCTTGACTTTGTTACCACTCCTGCTAAGACATTTAGGATTTTTTGAAAAAACAATATTAGACTACCGGTCTTGCCTATCAGTATCAACTTCAGAGTCAACTTCATCGCCTACGTCAAGAGCCTGGTCAATCTATTAATGATTTCCTCTCTCAGATATATTTTGTCTAGGACTAGCTTGCTCTTTCTGAACCTGCCTGGCCTCATATTGAATACGCTGCTTTATTTACTCAGTATCGTAATCACCAATGATTGGTTCAATTTCTCATAGCTCTCATTACCCAGTTTGATCCCGTGCGTGCACCTCTACTTTATCGTACTCTATTGCCTACTCTTGAGTAGGCTATTTCTGAGTTATTATCTAAGGAGACTCGTCTTGGCCCTCTGAAGACTCATTATGTGGATACAGTTTTTGCCACTCCTTTATCATTAAGTTCCTCTGCACTAACCACCCAGCGGCCCACTACTTGTAATTATTGTCAAAATCGGGGCCTTCCTTCTACTCATCTTCTACTTCATTACCTAGTCAGATCCTATCAGTACTGCAACAAGATTGGTCCTGGTCATCTGCGGTAAGATTGCTTTCACAATCCAGACCGCTCATCCACTACTCACTCCTCTCGTAGTGCTTCCTCACGAGGTCGTTCACAACGTCCCGGGAATCAGTCTAGATCTCTGCCTACTCATCACACTGTTGTTGTTACCTCTGAGGAGTTTTCTGAGCCTTTAGATCCAGTCACTCATGTCTTTTCCCAAACTGATATTGAAGCCATGTTCAAACAGTTTCTCACTACCCCTGGTACACCTCTTTCTACTGCTCTGTCTATGACTTCAGGTACATCTCCTTGGTATTTTGACTCAGCATGTTGCAATCATATGACTTCTAGTTCTACTATATTTTCTTCTATCTCTTCCTCTTCTCATATTCCCTCTATTCATATTGTTAATGGTTCTCTTATGTCTGCAAGTCATATTGGTTCTGTTTCCACCTCTCATCTATCATTATCAAATGTTTATCTTATTTATGCTCTCACTTTAAATCTTATCTCTATTAGTCAATTATGTAAGCTTGGTCTAACTGTCACATTTTCTATTAATGGTTGTTTGGTATAAGACCCTCAGACGAGACAGGCTCTTGGGATCGGCTGTAAGCATGGATGTCTCTATGAGCTCATTCATCTTCATGTTCCAGACTCTACTCCGATAGCTGCTCCTACATCTGCTTCTAGCATGTCTCTTTTTAAATATTTGGCGTTGTCGTTTAGGATATATTTTTGTTAGTCGATTAAAATCTTTAGTTTCTACTAGTTAGTTAGGCCATGTAATTCCCGATACTTTGGATTGTTTATCTTGTCAACTTGCAAAATAACCTACTTTATCATTTGATGCAAATACTTCTGTTTCTCATGCACCATTTGATCTTATGCATTCTAATATTTGGATACCATCACCTACTACCATTATGGGGGATCACGTTACTTTGTTGTTTTTGTTGATGATTTTTCACGTTTTACATGGTTGTTTCTTATGAAAAGTCGATCAAAACTCAAATAACTTTATTACAATTTTGCAAGCATGGTCTAAACCCAATTTTCTAAAAACATTAAAATTATTCGATTTGATAATGCTATGGAATATAGGGATCTTGATTTTCTCTCATTCCTTCAACATCACGATACTCAGCCTCATCGTTCCTGTGCTGGCATGTCCCAACAAAATGGTTGTGCTGAATGGAAGTATAGGCATATTCTTGACACTACTCGAACCCTTCTTATCTCTTCCTCGTGTCCTAAATATTTTTTGGGAGAAACTGCTCTTATTACTGTCTACACTATCAATTGTGTTTCCACTCCTACTATCCATAACCAAACTCTTTATGTACGTTTACATGGCACTAGTCCTCCATACACAAATCTTCGGGTTTTTGGGTTTGCGTCTTTTGTTCTCCTTCAATCTCATGAACACACCAAACTTGAACCCCGTTATCGTCTTTGTTGCTTTCTTGGGTATGAGATTGAACATAAAGGCTATCGTTACTGGGATCTTATCTCTAAACATCTTCGTGTCTCTTGTTATGTGGTTTTTTGGGAGTATAAAATATTTTCATCCTTATTCTCGTTCTACTTATCATCGTCTTCTACTTCCATTCTGTTTACTAATCCTTCTATTGATCTCTTCTTTAATGACTTTGATGCAAGTTCCTCCTTTCTAGAGACGCTTTTGCCTACACTTGATTCTGTCCCGATTGCTTCTTCTGATGGTCCTGCTGTGTTCATTTCGGGCCTCCAACTCCCATTGAGTGTCCCATTGAGTCTCCTATCACCCTACCAAATCCTCCTCCCATCGGTCGTCTACATCGGGTAACTCAACAACCTGTTCATCTTTGTGATTATATTGTCGGGGTCTAGTGCCTTTTCTACTTATGAATCTACCTCTTATTGTGAGGCTTGTACTAATCATCTCTGGCAGCAAGCTATGACTGATGAATTGCGGGCTTTAGACAAAACTTATACCTAGGATGTTATTGATCTTCCTTCTGGAAAGATTACGATTGGCTGCAAATGGGTATACAAAATGAAGACCCATTATGATGGCTCTATTGAGTGCTACAAAGCCTATCTTATTGCAAAGGCTTCACCCAGGAATATGACATTGATTATGAGGAGACTTTCGTTCCTGTTGCTCAGTTTACCTCTGTGTGTAGCTTACTTGTTGTTGACGCTGCTCGTTACTGGGATCTCTTTTAGATGGATGTCAAAAATGCCTTCCTTAATGGTGATCTTCTTGAGCAAGTCTAAATGCAACCTCCCCCTAGGTCTGCTTATCCGGCACATCAAGTTTACAAACTACAACGTGCTCTCTATGGTCTCAAGCAAGCCCCACGAGCTTGGTTTGCTAAATTTAGTTCCACCATCCATGACTTTGGCTTCACCTCCAGCTCATATGACTCGGCTCTATTTGTTCAGACCACTCCTCATGGCACTACTCTTCTTCTTCTTTATGTGGATGATATGATTATCACTGGTGATGATGTGGTTGGTATTCTTAGCCTCAAACAATTTCTCAATTGTCAATTTGAGATAAAGGACCTTGGTACTCTCAATTATTTCTTAAGGCTTGAAATCTCTCATGAATCCACTGGTTATTATTTGTCACAAGCCAAATATGCATCCGATCTTTTGGCACGTGCTGGTCTTACAGATTGCAAGACTATCTCTACTCCCGTTGATCCTCAGATTCGTTTCACTCCTCTAAATGGGGATATTCTCTTTGATGCTACTCTTTATCGCCAGCTGGTATGTAGCCTTGTCTATCTCACTGTGACTTGTCCTGATATTGCCTATGTTGTTTATCTTGTTAGTCAGTACATGTCGGCTCCCCGCGCCCCGCATTATACTGCTCTGCTTCACATACTTCGCTACCTCAAATGCATTATGTTTCATGGACTTTACAACTCTGCTCACTCTTTTCTCGAGCTTCGTGCCTTTTCTGATGCTGATTGGGCTGGAGATCCTACTGATCAACACTTCACAATAGGTTTCTATTTTTTCTTAGGGGATTCTCTTCTTATTTGGTACAGCAAGAAACAGTTCCTCACTGCTCGCTCTAGTACTGAAGTTGAATACCGCGCTCTTGTTGACACTACTTAGGAACTTTGTGGCTTCGCTGGCTCTTTGCTAATATGGGTGTTTCTTTCCCTGGTGCTACCTCTCTCTATTGTGACAATCAGAGTGCCATTTAGATTGCTCACAATGATGTCTTCCATGATCATACCAAATATATTGAGATTGATTGTTATTTCATTCGACAGCATGTTATACGTGGCACTGTTCATCTTCTCCCTATTTCTTTTGCTGATTAACCTCTTGATATTTTCACTAAGGCTCATTCTTCTGGTCGTTTCAGTGATCTAATTTCCAAACTCAAATTGGTTGATGCTTACCAACTTTGAGTTTGAGGGGGGCTGTTAATGTATACTTATCTATCTGTATTATTTATCCATTTGTATTGTAAATATATCTTATCTCTATCTCTCTTTATCTCATTGTATCTCTATCTCTATCGCCTTATATACTTATCTAGGTTTCTTTTTAGCCTATATATACAGGCTTTTCCATGTATGTTATGTAATTCAATAGAGTACAGATATACAATTCCCACATTTCTTTCAACTGTTCTAATGCTTTATATTAGAGAATGACTTCTATTAAGTTCGCAAACCTATTGAAAAATGGGTCATGCTATGTGTCATGAAAACTTTCATGAAAACTGTCATGAAAACTCATCTGCACCATTGGATCATGAGATCATATCTGATCTAACGGTGCAGACAGTTTTCCTTACTATTTTCCTTACAAATTTTCCTGCCACCTATCATTTCCCTTGAAAAATATAGCTTGAGCAATAAAATTGTGTCACATCATCACTTTTTTTTATATAAATTAAACATTTAAATTTTATTTATCTATTAACCTATTAAATATTGAATTAAAGTTTTTATTTGAATCCAATATTAAATTTAAAAATAGATAAATAAAATTGAAAACATTATTTTATAAATAAAAAAAAATTGACGTGACAAATACATCGGCTAATTTATACCATTAGCAGTGAGTGCACGTGTAATACATGTACAAATATATATAATTTAGTAATAAAAAAGATGAATAAAAACTATTATAAAACTCCATATATATAAATCAATTTTACAAAAACAAACATACCATTAAGCAAATAATCAATTATTTTGGGGTATTATGGGGTGCTTTGACAACCAAATAAAAAGTCATCTTTTAACTTTTTATCTATCTTGAAAAATTTTATTTTCACACACTTAATTAACTTTATACATCTTTTCTCAGTACACATACTTATTAATTTAATTATTAATTAATTTTCTCAATCCATATACTAAATTTTACAATTATACCATTTACTAATAACTATTATACACACCACTCAATCCTCTTTTCCACTAACATTGCTTTTATCAACGTTCTTTCATGGAGCACTTGTGTAACGTCAGCAAAATTAGGCTTGTGACCAGGGATGGAGCTAACAAGGGCCCAGGGGCCACGTCCTCCCCTGAATTTTGAAATATTTTTTTTTTAAAGCAAACATAAAAAAAATATTTTAAATAAAAAAAATTTATAAAAATATTATTTTAAATGTCAATAACATTTTTAAAATAATAAGAATAATAATTATTATTTTGATTGAAAATAAAGTGATTATGATATTATTATTTATGAAAATTCTAATATAATGGTAATGTCTATCACTATTGACATGAAAATATAATTAATCTCAATGAAAATATAAAATTTATTGAATTATTAGTTATATTTGACATGTAGCGTTCATTCTCCGTATTTTTCTTTACTAGTGGTTAGTGATATTACATGTTAATAATGACGTGATATAACTATTATATTGAATTTTTACACATATTTTGTATAAAAAATTACTTTATATAATTTATTTTAAAACTTTATATCCATGACTTTTTTTAATATTGTCCATGAAACAGTAATTACAAATAATATTTAGCTTATTTGGTTCTAGTTTTCAAAAAATTCTACATTTTTATTTTTCGTATTTTAATGTTTTCAATAAATTTTTTAAATATTTTAAGCAATTTTTTTTTTTAATTTTTAGACACACCTAACATAAATATACCTAAAAAGTATAATATTTGTGAAAAAATCTTTAAAAAATACACTAAATACCAAAAAATATAAAAATAATATGAAAATTCAGTATATTTTTCGTATTTTTATGTATATATTAATTTTTTAAATATTTTTTCACAAATATTTTACTATTTGGATACATATCTAAGTAATATGCATTTAAAAAAGTAAAAAAATTATTTAAAATTTAAAAAATATTCACTAAAACTAAAAAAATATGAAAAATAAAAAACTTAATTTTTAGAAAACTGAATTCAGAAAACTAAAACCAAACACACTAATTCATATCCTTTGTGAGAGAAGAGTGTAATTATTTTTTTTTTATCTTTCTTGAAAATAATGATAAAAATTTATATAAAATATTTTTATAAAACATTTTAATATTGTAATTAATAAGTGCTCCCTCTTAGTTCCGCCACTGCTTGTAACTGATGTATATTAATATTTTTACCTAATACATTATGTTGATAACGCACTGCCGGCTGGTTATGTTTAGTATATAGATTGAGCAAATGATAATGTTTTCCCTTCTAGCAATCAGATGGGGTTGTTTGGGGTATCTTAAATAAATGCACTTTTTATCTTTTTAGATTAAAAAATTGAGGTTGAAAATATGGATGTTTGGGTTAACTTTTTAACTTTTTATGAAAAAATGTGTAATAAAAAATTGTAAAAATTAATTTGGAAGGAAAAATTCGAATTAGGAGTTGTGCAGCCGTAATTGTTGACTTTATTAACTTTTTAACTTTTTGAATAATTTTTTATCTTTTTATCTTTTTTGAAAAATTCCAAACTTACCCTTAGAATGGTTACTTTTTTTTGCCCATGCTTGTAGTTTTACCTATTTTAGATGTTGTTGTGCTGACTTTGTTTCTCTTTATATGGAAATGTTTTCTGGGCCTTATCTGAAGAAGAGGAAAAATTTGTGATTGATGACAAACGTACTGATCAGAAATTTTCTGCTTCAAATCAAGGGGAACCAATCAGGCTTGCAGAGATTAAACCTAGAGTATAAATCTAGATATTAAAATAATATGAAAGTTATTATGAGAGTATTACTTTACAAATAATAGAGGAATATAGAGTGTGTAACAAATAAAGTGATACCATCAGAAAAATTAGGGTTTAGTTTTTTTTTTTTTACTTAAAAAGTGTACATTGAGATTTTTTTATTTTTAAAAGATGTGTACAAAGAATATTTTCGTATAATATTATGGGTGTTGGTAAATGACCATTATGGTCATTTTAATTTAAGATATAATTACTATTAAAATAATACTTTATTAAGTATGTACATTGAGGTAACTTGATGTGTGAAAATAAAATTTTTTATTCATTTGAAATCACATTACCTCCTATATTTTTTATTTACCAAAAAATAAAATAAATTAAAAAATTAATTTTTTATTAACTTTCCAAAAGACCACTATCTCATTGAGGTTGCGTGTTTTGACTTCCTCGAGAATGGTTGTGGGGTGTACGTGTATGTGTTGTCTACCAACCCTTCCCATCTTATGTTTATTTATGATTTATGATGGTCGAAGAAGTGAAGGTTATTCAACAACACACTACCCTTTTTTTATTTATTTTTATTTATATGATACTATAATCTTTTTATTCGATTCATGCATTCATAAAATTGTTTTTTTTTTTTTTTGAATCATCCATCTTCTCTCTAATATCGGTTCGTTTAAGAAGAAATAAATAATGAAAATTGAAAATAGTGAAAATTCAAATAAAAGAAATGAAAATAAAAAAAATTATATATTCTCTTGTTTGAATTTGATCAAGATTAAAAATTTATTTTAAAAAAGGGAGAAAATTAGGAAATCTAATTATAAATAACTATTTTTACATATAACTGTAAGCTTTATTGTATTTTTCTCTTTTTTTTTTGTGTGTATTTTTTGTAAAAAATTAGAAACTTAGTTATTATGCTACATCACTTTAACGCTAAATAAACTCAGAATTTTTATTTTTATTTTTTTTAGATCTCTTACTTTTCACGACTTTCGTCTTTAACTAAACTTAACTTAGATGTATTGTTTCAATTTTTTCCTCAATCACAAGATCATATGGTGATTAATTATAGATTTCCAGATAGGATATAAGGAAATAAGTGATCCTCGACGCTTTTTCATGTAAGAGAGACAATCATAATTTTGGTATAATAAAGCTTAGATGATCATATGATTATTAAGAGAAAAAAATATTACATTTAATCTCATTTTTTATTCAATTTTTTCATTTTTAAAAATAAAATAGTAAATCTTATATATATTTATTAAATTGTCTTGTGTTTAGAAATAGAAAATAAAATAAAAAAATGAGATTATGTACAAAATTATTTTTTTATAAAATTAGAGGTTGTTAATTGGCGTTGGTGTTCAGTTGCAGTTGACGGTTAGGTTTATTCATTCCTTTCTTGCCATATCTTCTCTCTCTAACCCTTCAATTTATTGTTTATGCTTTATGGCAGCTTTAGGCCAAGTTTGAGAATTTGTAAAAAAATTAAAAAATTAAAAAATTACTTAAAAAGTTAAAAAGTTAAAATTATTCATCAAAAGTCAATAATTACGGCTGCACAACTCTCAATTCGAATTTTTCTCTACAAATCAATTTTTACAATTTTTTATTACACATTTTTTCATAAAAAGTCAAAAAAGTTAATCCAAATATCTATATTTTTAACCTCAATTTTTTAGTCTAAAAAGTCAAAAAGTACACTTATTTAAGACACTCCAAACAACCCCTTCATATCGTTTAGAAAATTACTACTTCATGAATGGCTCACAAATTGTTTTTTTTTTTTTTGAAAATGATATTCACACTTTTCTTGTGATGGGAAAATGACGAAACTAGACGTACAAAATGACTTGGTTGATATATATTTTTTAACCAATTTTTTCTTCTTTTTGTGTGATTGCATGGATTCATAGAAATAGCTTCAATTTAAATTAGAAATAATAACCAGTAGGTCCTATTCAGCGGACTTGTTTACTCAATGATTTTTTTTTTTTAACTTATTTGTTTCTCATGTTGATAATGAAAATTTTAAGACTATTTAGATGTGTTTTATAGTCAGCTTTTGACTTTTTTAGCTAAAAAAGTTAGATAGTAAAAAGTTAGTTTTTGACTTTTTTTAGTCAAAAAAGTTAACTTTTTTACCCAAGTCACTACCCAAAAAGTTAGTTTTTTTGACTAAAAAAGTCAAAAGTCAACTTTTTACCAACTTTCTAAAACACCACTATGTTTATGAAATGATTATATGGTATTGATAATAATATTGATAAATTTATTAAAATCATAAATGATTAAGATATTTTGATTTTTTTTATGAGTTTTGATATATTTTTAAATTATTTGTGTTATTTGTATTGGAATATGATATGAAAAATGCAACTAGTTGAATTGTAATTTGCAGTGATAAATTTATCACTAAAAATTAAAATAAGATTTTTTAATAAATATGAAAATTTGAAAAATCCTAAGATATTAATTTGTGATTGTGTTTCAATTTTAAATAACGAATGACAATCCCAATCAAACAATCAAAAGACAAACTGACATAACGATTTAGTATGAAAAAATTACAATTAGAGCGCCTCCAATTGTGATTAAAAAAAATTACAAGTTAAAATTACAAAACAATCTACTAAGAAGACAAAAATAATTATATAAGTATACTTTCAATTACCTAGCGAATTCACACTAAATTGAACTGATCCCAATGTGCCTATTCTACCATCATCATCACCTCAGAATTGTCTTGACCAACGTTGAATCCACAACGCTGATGTCAAATCCACAACGCTGATGTCAAATCCACAATGCTAATGTCGAATCCACGACGATAAGTCACTCAAGAATCCACTAAAGCTTCAAGCCCAAATTTCCCGGATCTCTTTTGTGAATAAACGAAAACAAACCCTTGATAATGTTGATATGAAGTTCATAGATCAATTGATCACTCTTAAATCATCACTCATAAAGCACCCCCAAATATAAAATACTTTGTATCTTTTCCTTTTTGAAAATATAGGCAGAACAAATCTTAAAAATAACAAACTATGCACTTTATAGTAAACAGGATTGCGCAGACTGCTCGAGTGGTGTGAGTAAAAGCGGTGCAAAACATAGAAGCTGACCACTTAAGCTCGAGCGATAAAACTTTCTTTCCAAAAGTTCAAGTGCTCTGTAATAAAAGATCAAATAAAATTACAATTAAAAGATTTTTATCAAATAAGATTACCAATAACAAAAACTTAACAAAATAAATCCGATTTACAAACTCACTCGTAACTGCCCCTTTAAATCAGGTGTCTCGAGCCCAATGGTATTATAAGAGAGACATAGAATGACGGTCAAGATTCAAGTTCTATTATTGACTATCAAAAAACAATTAGTTTCAATTAAAAAATGGTTAAAAAAATATTAGGATAAAATCAAGGGAGCTTTATTCATAAATCCTATTTTTAAGACTTTTATACCATAAAACCTAAATCATTTTTTATTATTCCATTAGGTCCCATTCAGTATTGTAAGACCAAAATATCCTCCTTTCATTTCTCCCACGCATACTCCATTCTGAAAACTCAACCGTTCTTATTTCATCTCTTCACTCCACAACACATTCATTCCCCAAAAAAAAACTCATCGTTGGCACCAAAAAATTCCCAAATCGTAATCCTAGATTTCACATCACCTCACCACCATCGTCTACCACCGCTAACCATCGTCGGCCATTGCTATTCCACATCAACGCACCACTGCGAAGGTTTACATCGAAAGGATTGGGGTTTGTTCTTCCTAGGTTCTCACCGGCCGTCGATTTACATATCCCACCCACAATAAGGACCAAAGGTAAACACCATCCTTCCACCCTCTGTTTTTCAAACAATGATAATATAATTTAATCACAAATGTATGTGTTTACATTGCCCTTGTTATTATTGTTGTTTTTGGATTTCATTTTGTAATGAACCCCTTATTTTCACTCTCTGTTTTTTTCCCTTTGTCAATGTTGGTACTGCTGATTGTTGATATCTATAGAACCCCTAATTTCCCCCCAAATTGAAATATGATAGAATATGATGTAAACATCATATTGACAATTGTACAACATTTACAGGTTGATCAACTATGATGCGAATATGGTATAAATATTAACATTGATGTAAATATCTACTTCAATGTCAATATTCATATTATGAATATAATGTAGATATTCAACTTCTAACATCAATGGAATATGATGTAAATATTTATAGAGTTGTTGGTATTGTTGCGTGTTGATAGTTATAAAGCAATTAGAACCCCTAATCTTGGATGGTTGTCAACCATCTTTTAGTTCAATGTGTATTCCAGTATACATAATCAGTACAATATTTAAAAGGTGATCAAATATGATGTGAATATGGTGTAAATATTCACATTGACGTAAATATGTACTTCAATGTCAATATTCACATTATGAATATAATGTAGATATTCAACTTCTAACATCAATGGAATATGATGTAAATATTTACAGAGTTGTTGGTATTGTTTTCGTGTTGATGGTTATAAAGCAATTAAAGCAGCTAATTTTGGATGGTTGTTAACCCTCTTTTGGTTCAATATGTGTCCCATTATACATAATCTGTACAATATTTACAGAGTGATCAAATATGATGTGAATATGGTGTAAATATTCACATTGATGTAAATATCTACTTCAATGTCAATATTCGCATTATGAATATAATGTAGATATTCAACTTCTAATGTAATCACCAATGTATATATTTACATTCCTTTCCACCCCTCTATTTTGCAGTCAATGATAACATAATGTAATCACAAATGTATATATTTACATTATTATTGTTGTTTTTGGATTTGATTTTGGAATGAACTCCCTATTTTCATTATTTGTCCATGTTGCTGATCTTCATTTTTTTGTTGAATATTACATTCATTTGTTATTAATGTTGTTTGTGGTTGTGATTTGGTAATGAAATGAACTCTCTAGTTTTTTCTCTCTATCAATATTGGTATTATTAATTGTTGATGTCCATAGAACCCCCAATCTTCACCCAAAAATATGTTGAATAATCTTCACTGTAATAAATTAATTCAGTTTGTGTACTTATGTAACAACCCTCATACTGATTACCGAGTAATTACTGAATTAACCACTGATTACCGTTAACTGAGACTGATAATAACTGATAACTGGAATGAATTAAATTACTGGCCGATCGATGTAAATTTGAGGTGAATCGATTGACCGTATCTGCTCAACTGCATGTTTATCTGTTTGTTGATCGTCAGATTATCTGTTCATGGTTACATGTTTAAACGGCTAATTGAAGGCCTTATCGGCGGCCGAACTGAAAATTGTTTAGTGATTTATGATCATCGTAATTAATGTGATTTTATGGTATATTTATCTGAAAATTGATTTGGTATGATTAAATTAGATTAAATTAAGCTAGTTGGCAAGAGTTAGATTTATTTACCTTTCTAGCACTTAGTGGTTTATCCCATATCAGATCTTGAGGCTTTAATATACTCAAAACAAAACATGTGTTCAAATTTCTCTTTGCCTAGCCGAACTTAGAGAGAGAGAGAGGAAGTGAGAGCCTTAAATTCAAATTGTTGATTTGCTTGAAGAATTTGAAGTGTATTTGCATATTTGAGCTTCTAGTCTTGTGATTGAGGATCTAAGGTAGAGTAATTACCTTCTTGTTTATGAATTGAATCACTCCTTGCATGGTTTAGAGGATTATTAAAGATTAAAGCCAAGATATGGCTTATAATGTTAAATTGAAGCTCACCTCTTGCATGCATGGTTGTATTGAGGAATTTAAAGATGTTTTCATGGCTAATTGTTACATTTGTTACATGCATGTTCGTGTTTATATGCAAGTCCATGATTTCACCATGTTTAAAGAAGAAATGACTCATTTGAACAAGTATTTGAAGCCTTGAACTCAGTTGATTACATGCATGTAAATTGTTCATCTTGTTCTTGGAAGTTTTCCTCAAAATGGTGTTTAATGGAACTACCTTTGGGCTTTGATTTCTCAAATTGATCTTTGAAACATGTTATACATTGAGTTTTAAAGTGTTTTCCAGAAAATTAGCCCAAAGGGATCGAATTTGATGCTTTGAAACTTGATTTTGAGCTTGGGACTCAAATCTGGAATTTCCAGATTTCAGTCGTCCGCTCGAGCGGAGTGATCTTGGCCTTCAGCGGAGAAATCAACTCCCAAAGAATTTGTTGCATATTTTGTCTTGTCTTCGGCGGAGATATTCGCGCTCGAGCGGGGTTTTCGAGCATCCAGTATATTTTGCAGACCGCTCGAGCGGAAGAACTCACGCTCGAGCGGGTACCGTTTTACTGTCCGAAAGGAAAGTCCTTCGGCGGGGACCCCCTTTTTCTGAAATTTCTGAAAATGTTTTCTAAGTACATCTTTGCATCCTCATCCCATCCTAGGCATTCTTAGGCCTAGTTTAAGACATCTTAATGAGGATTTAGATGTGGAACACACCAAGGCAAATTAGGGATTAAGTTATTATCCTTCCCAACTGTGTAGCTTAGTGTGTGTTCAATCTGTTAACTGTGTAGGGTTGGCCTACCGAGGAGACGCTCTAGCTTACTGTAGCCCAGAACTCTGTGAGTAACAACTGTGTAAAGATATGTTCAAAAATGATTATCTTCTGAACTGCTTATGTATTAAATTGTTTACCTTCTTGAATAGGCTGCTCCTTTGTTCTGCTTATTGAGCGGGCTATTTCTTATCTTGAACTAAATCGTTTTCGACATCATATTGCGAATGAATGTATGTCCGATATTCTGAATGGTACTGTGGCATCCTTAGCATTCTTTATTCTTGTTGTTTCGACAGAGCAAAGTGCTACTCGAGCCACCTCTAGATTCTACTGAACTAAGTGCTACGATGGGAGCCACCTCTTGAATCCACATCTTTATTACAGAGATCTCTGTCGGTTCCCTTGTTGGAACCACTCTTTCTTGGTTGATTGGCCATCAACGCATCGTTGTTAGGTCTTTTTAGACCCTCATTTCTTGTCTTGTTTTGCTTATGGATGTACCACATATGATTTGTTCTTGTCGACAATGATGATTGATTGAAACGATTTGTTTTCAATATCCGTAAGGACATTCATTCATAACCTCTTTATACATTATGTTATTCATCGGGCTTTAGCTCCTTTGCTCATATATATATGTAGGTGTATGCACCGCATCGGCTAGAAGCGTCGTGGTTACTCCGTTTTGTCAAGCGACCTATGTGCCTCACCGCGAGGTTAAGTATAGATCGCTTCGGGGTGTCTTAGCTTCACCCAACCGTCATTGTCTTGTATAGACCGTTATCTTTGCACCGTTCTTGTAATGTTAATAGGATTAGGTCCTGTCTTGAATGTTTATGGCGATTGTATAATCTGCTTACGAAACGAATGAATGCATGAAAAATCTTTTTGGCATCTGTTGTCACAGCTCATTGGACATCGTTATTTACTGTATTGGCTTCCGCCATGCCCTCAGATTATTCTATGTTCTCTTCATTAGCGGGCCTTGGTAATCTCGGATTCTTGGCGATTCTGATGCTAAACCCATAGGGGCGGGTTTGGGTCGTGACAACTTAACAACAAACAAAATTTAAAAGAAATAAAGGAAATGAGAGAATTTGTTTGATTACAAAAATCAAACTTGAAATAAAAATAAATAAATAAAAACAGATTTTATTTTGTTATAAAAACAAAAGTAAAATTTGATTTAAATAAATAATAAAAACACCGAAAATAAATTAAATAACTTACTTGATTAATTTCTTCGAATTATAATCCGATCAAGTCCAGTGTTTGACACTGTGTCCTTAAGACAGATTCATCCTCTCCTCGATACTTTCAGAATGTAGACGTCTATCTCCCAAGATGAAATGATCAACTACAAACAATAGCAGCACTACAAATTGTTTGCCTAACGAACACACTAAGTGTTTATACTCTTTCTTAGAAAAATAAAATGCAGCAAAATGAAGAATAGAATTTGCAGAGATGAAATACAAAATTTCTGAAAAAATTAAACATCAAATGAGGGTTGTCCTATTTATAGATGTAATGGTGGCTGTAGGTTTTGAATTAAACAAGTATGAACCTGTTGGTTTTGAATTGAAACAGATTTGAATCTGTTGGGTTCATAATTCAAACAGATAAAAAATGGGAAGGGCCCTGTTTGGATGTACAGTAAAACCGGACCAGTTTATTTTCGGTTTAATTTGAATTCTGGATTTTATTTTACCAAAAATAAAATTAAATTTAAATATTTTTGGCTCAAAAAGATTAGTATTGGGCCGAACAAGCCCAACCCAACCACGCACCCGCGCCTAAGCCCAACCTAGCTCACCCGGAGACCGGACGGACAGCGGCGGCGGCGTGCGTGTGGTGATTTTTGGGTCCAATGGGTTTAGCCCATAACCTCTCCCTCTAAAACACTTAGGTACCCCTTGGGGCATACCCCAAGTACCAAACCCATGCCTTATAAACCCATTCAAAACTTTCCACCAAATCAATGTCGGACAAGCCTTATTCAATACCTTTAAAGATTTTTCACCAAAACTTCATTTCCATGGAGCATACTTTGGCTTCAATTTCCCATTCACTCAGTAATGGTTTTGAGCAACCAAATATACCACGTGAATCACAACGCGGCATAGAACGCGTTACCACTTTGACCCGCGTAAATCGATGCACGGGGCCCACCTAAAAAATAGACCAAATTTAGGAAAAAATCCTGGTTTTACCCAGAATTTTATAACCATTTCCAAAATTTTATAACCACTTTCAACAATCCCCCACATGAATGGAATTTGATGACAACGGAAATGCAACAATATGCAGACTTTATCGAAAGAGTATAAGTCGAAAATATCTTACATCAGGATAAGTAGCTTTCGGCCTTGAACCTTCCCTAGTGAAAACCTATCGGACTTACTGGCTAACCAATGGACGCGATGCCTTGAATTGTTCAGCCATTTGTGTAAGCCAAGACAATAGATTTCACACAAAATATCTTCTAACGCATCGTGGTTCTCACTGTTGTGTTCATTTTGGCCTTGAACGCTCCTGATTTTCATGAGTGTTTCTAAAGAATTTAGCCTCTTCATTCTTATAGAACCAGCCCCAGTTCGACACTCATATAGGTGATTTTTATTGTGAATATCTCCTTATACTCGTCTTGATTTTATGCCTCAATCAAGATATAAGTAATCATTAAAAGCAAAGCTTATCCTTATACCCCTACATACAACATATGTTGCAGATATCACTCTCACCATAGGAATGGGTAGGGAATTTTAAGCCCTTGGTGATTTCTGGCGAGCCATACATAACTTAGTTGTCTCTTTGAACTTAGTTCTTGGGATCTCCAGTCATATAAGTAGGGCTACCATTATGATGACTCTTATGTAATAGGCTTTAATCTCATTCCCTTCGATGAACTATACACTAGCTCTTTTGTCAAACATTTTGTTAACGGATCCGCAATATTCTCTTTAGATTTTATATAATCTATTGAGATTATCCCATTTGACAACAACTACCTAACAGTATTATGTCGACGACGAATATGTCGTGACTTACTGTTATACATATGATTCTGTGCCCTACCTATTGCAGATTGACTATCACAAGGAATGCAAATAGCTGGCACAGGTTTTGGCTACATTAGAATGTCTTCTAAGAAGTGATAAAGCCATTCTGCTTCTTCTCCTACTTTGTCTAAAGCAATGAACTCGGATTCCATTGTGGATCGTGCGATGCATGTTTGTTTTGTGGATTTCCAAGAAACAGCAGCGCCTTCTAGAGTGAAGACATATCCACTTATGAATTTTGAATCTTTAGTATCCGATATCCAATTTGCATCACAATAACCTTCAAGTACTACTGGATATCGAGTAAAGTTCAAACCATGATCACGGGTGAATCTTAAATATCTAAGAATCCGAATAATTGCTTTCCAATGGTCTTCTCTAGGGTTACTAGTGTACCTACTCAATTTACTGATAGCATAAGCTATGTCAGGATGAGTACAATTCATTAGGTACATTAGGCTTCCAATGATTTAGGAGTATTTTAACTGAGACACTACATCACCTTTATTTTTCGATAAATAAAGACTGATGTCTACAGGTGTTCTAGCTAAAGTCATATCATCCTTGATAAATTTATCAAGAATTTTCTCAATATAATGAGATTGAGATAACGCATATCCGTCAGATGTTTTAGTAATTTTCATTCCTAATATAACATCTGCGACCCCCATATTTTTCATATCAAGTCTTTTGTTAAGCATTTGCTTAGTTGATTTGATCATGTTTTGACGGCTTCCAATGATAAGCATGTCATCCACATAAAGACAAATTATGACATATCCTTGGTCAGTGTTTTTAACATAGACGCATTTGTCACATTCGTTTATCTTAAACCTATTAGTAAGCATTGCATGATCTTAGGTGCTTGTTTTAATCCATAAAGGGATTTTACAAGTCGACAAACTTTTTTTTCTTTCCCTGATACTACAAACCCTTCGGGTTGCTTCATATAGATCTCTTCATTTAGATCACCGTTTAAGAAAGCAGTCTTAACATCCATTTGATGTATTTCTAAATTAAACAACGCTGCTATAGCAATAAGCATGCGAATGGATGTTATTCTTGTCATAGGGGAATATGTGTCAAAATAGTCCAGACCTTTCTTTTGTCTGTAACCTTTAACTACAAGTCTTGCTTTATACTTGTCAATTGAACCATCTGTTTTCATTTTTCTCTTGAATATCCACTTATATCCAAGAAGTTTAGAACCTCATGGAAGATCCACCAATTTCCAAGTATGATTTTGCATAATGGATTTAATTTCATTATTAACAGCCTCTTTCCACAAAGATGCTTCAAGACCTGTCATTACTGCCTTAAAGCTTTGAGATTCGTTTTCTAACAAGTATGCCAGAAAATCTAGACCAAAGGATTTTGATGTTCTCGCTCTCTTACTTCTTCTTGGTTCATCATCAGTTAAATCTTGTTGGTCAAGACCATTACTAGTCTCTTGTGTTTGATTGTCATTAGTCTCTTGACTTTGTGTACAATCATAAGTTCTTTTCTGTGAACTTAATTCCTGTCCTTTCTTGTAAGGAAAGACATGTTCAAAAAACACAGCATTCCTTGTCTCTATAACAGTGTTCATATTTATATCAGGTATTTCTGATTTATAAGTCAGAAACTGATATGCACTACTATTCTGAGCATAACCAATAAACACACAATCTACTGTTTTTGGTCCAATCTTAGTCTTTTTAGGAACAGGAACTTCAACTTTTGCCAAATACCCCCACACTTTTAAGTATTTGTAGGAAGGTGGTCGACCTTTCCACAATTCATAAGGAGCGCTGTTGGTTTTCTTGTGGGGTATTCTATTAAGAACATAATTAGTAGACAATATTGCTTCCCCCCACAAGTTCTGTGGTAAACCTGAACTTAGTAACATGGCATTCATCATTTCTTTTAGGGTTCTATTATTTCTTTTAGCAATTCCATTTTGCTGAGGAGAATAGGGTGTTGTAGTTTGGTGAATAATGCCATGTTCTGCACAAAATTCATTTAATAATGCATCATATTCACCACCCCTATCACTTCTAACCATTTTAATGGTTTTACCAAGTTGATTTTCAACTTCTGTTTTGTAGAGTTTAAACATTTCTAAGGCTTCATATTTACTTTTAAGTAAATAAACATAACAATATCTTGTGTAATCATCGATAAATGTTATGAAATACTTTTTGCCTCTTCTAGTTTGAATAAATTTTAGATCACATTCATCAGTATGAATTAATTCTAGAGGTTCGGTTTTCCTTTCAACCGATTTAAATGGAGCCTTAGTTAGTTTCGCTTCTACACAAATTTCACATTTATGATTAGGATTAATTTCAAACTTTGGTATATAATCTAAATCAATTAATCTACGCAAAGCATCAAAATTCACATGTCCTAATCTACCATGCCATAAATTCGATTCAAGAATATAAGCAAAAGATGTGTTATTCTTATTCATAGCAACTTTCGGTACAATTGTCATTACATTCAACTTAAATAGACCATCTTAGGAAAAAAATTCTGGTTTTACCCAGAATTTTATAACCATTTCCAACAAATATGATGGAATATGATGTAAATATTTACATTGTGACATCAATGACAATATTTACATTATGAACATCAAAGACAATATTCACATTATGGTTGTCAATCCTCTTTTGGGTCAATGTGAATTCCATTATACATAATGTCAATATTTACATTAGATTGTTAAATATTGATAATGACTTGTTTGTCTTAAATTGTCCTGTGTTATTGTTTTGTAATACACTCCTTATCTCCTTCCTTGTGTCAATGTCAGACTTGTTGGTGTTGTTTGTTGTTGATGGTTATGAAATAATTACAATCCAAACTTTGGATGGTTGCCAACCCTGATTTGGTTACATGTGAATTCTTGTAGGCATGCTGTAAATAATAACATCATATTGTTTCACTTGTTATTGATTAACATCAATGTCAATATGCATATTCTAAACATAATATCAATATGCACATTATGACATCAATGGTAATGTTCACATTATGAACATAATGTCAATATTCACCTTTTGACATTAATGAAATATGATGTAAATATTTACGAAGCTGTTGGTATTATTGCTTGTTGATGGTTATGAAAAATTAGAGCTCCTAATCTTTGATGGTTGCCAACCCTCTTTTGGTTCAATGTGAACCCCATTATACATAATGTCAATATTTACATCAGATTGTCAAGTGTTGGTAATGACTTATTTGTCTTAAATTGTCATGTGTTATTATTTTGTAAAACACTCATTATCTTCTTCTTTGTGTCAATGTCAAACTTGTTAGTGTTGTTGGTTGTTGATGGTTACGAAATAATTATAGACCAAACTTTGGATGGTTGTCAACCCTATTTTGGTTACATCTGAATTCTTGTAGGCATGTTGTAAATAATAACATTTTATTGTTTCACTTGTTATTGAGTGACATCAATGTCAATATACACATTCTGAACATAATGTCAAGAATTACATTCTGAACATAATGTTAATATTTACATTGTAACATTTTGAACATAATGCCAATAATTAAATTCTAAACATCATGTTAATATTCACATTGTAACATTCTGAACATAATTTTAATATTCACATTCTGAACATAATGTTAATATTCACATTGTAACATTCACATTGAATATTCACACGATATATTTGGTTGTGAACATTCACAATCAAATATATAATGTAATGATATGAAGATTAACATCATGTATACATCGTGTTAGTTTAATATTTATAATATGTTATTATTCCATATTTCATCTGTTATTTTCCTCTAATTTTTTGGTTGTTATCCTTGTTGGAATTGTTGATTATGATCAAATGATTTGAACTCTCAAAATTTTGTTCATTTTTCAAACACATGAACTAATGACATGATATATGATCCACGTGATTGTTCACACCATTTATTTGATTTTTATTGTTTTATCCTATGTTATACAGTGTTCATGTGAATATTGACATCATGGTTTTGCTCAATGCAACCATGGTCACATTATTCAACTATTTACAACACATATAGTTTGCACTTGTTATGATTCACTATTTGTGATCATTAATAGTAAATTTGTTTCTAATTGAACAAATAGATGTTGCTCATAGATTTCATGGCAAAAGAAAAAGAGAACAGTTCCACGTCAAAGACAAACTTGAATAAATAGCCAACCCCCCGAAAGTGAATATGAAAAAGGTCAACTACCAATCTAACATCATTGGGTTAGTGAAACTGATGACGAGCACCAAGTTCTCGGATCCTCAGCTGGATTGTTTAAAGGAAATGTCATTTTGGCAGTTGTTTGATGTGTTGAGGATTGGTAAAGTTGACCTCAACAAATGCATAAAGTTCAACAATGTCATCGCATGCGTGCTAGAGACGTACAAGGCATCAAAAGACACATTTTATATCGGCGAGAAAAATATGAATAGGAATTTCACATCATTTGCGATTTTGTAAATATTAGAATACATTAGACAAAAGAACCATAATTAGTTATTTTGATTGTGCTTAATAAGATACAATGACATGTTGTCATAATATTTGTTACTAGAAAGTCAATGTTAATATTCCTATTGGTTTATGTTGTCTTATAATTATGTACACATAACCATCGGCTTAATGTAACTAAATTAATTTATTTGATGTTTTATTCGTGATATTAACATTCACATCAATAATCTAATTGTGCATAAATGTACACTTCATGTTTGTATACACAAAGAAATGATGGTTTGTGGTTAATGCAATGCTGATGTAGTCATATTTTTAGAGATTAAAAAATTGATGTAAACCTTCACATTGTTGTCAGCTGTTTTACAATTGTGTACACATAATCATTGGCTTAATGTGATATGTGGGCAATGCAATTTTGATTTAAACTTTAATATCATCATTCCATATTAGTAATTAATACTTTGAAATCATAGTGCATTTATCTATATTCTAGAATTCATGTGAACCTTCACATTCATATGTTTTAGTGTGAATATTTACATCATATTTGTATTCAAAATGAAAGTTGAGGCTTGCGATTGTGTAATTTGATGCAATACTGATGTTGTCACGACCCAAACCCGTCCATATAGGTTTAGCATCGTAATCGGCCAGTAATCCTTGGATTACCGAAGGCTTCTGAACAGATTAACAAGATTAAGGGCTAGCGGAAGCAAATACATAAATATAGTTGTCCAATGAGCTGTGCTGACTTACATAAAACAGAATATTTAAAACTTTATAAACATAACCGGTAGTCAACCATACATTATACCTACACACATTACAGTATTTTAAGTACAGCCAACGACATGAAAACAAGTCTTATATAAATAGAAACCACAGAACTTAAACACGGGACGCTTCAGGAACCTCCACGTGAGGCACAATGGTTGGCTGACAACGGAACACAGATCCAGGCAAAAGCCTTCAGACTCGAACTCCAGAATGCTCACCTATACATATATATATATATACAAACAGTGAGCTAAAACCCATTGAATAACATTAAAGTAAAGGGGTTAGTGAACGAAATCCGAATATTTCATAAGCAGAAAACAGACCAGAGCATAATCATTTTCATATCAGAACATAATAATGGTACATCCCATAGAACACATCACAGAACGTCTTCCGACTAGAGTAATTGGTTCCGGATACCGATTAAACACATATCACCACAATGAAGTGGCTAACGAGATCTCGTAATCATATGTATGTCATGGACCCGCATTTTCATGCCGTCCCCCATGACTTGGGACTATCTATGGCTGTCATAATAGATTTCAAACATAGAATATTCATTCACGAAAACAGATATCATTTCAGAAATCAGAACTTATCATATTTCATATATAACATAATTCATATGAACGTATCTTTACGATAACGTTACTCACAGTGGTTCCAGTAAGCGGTCAATCAATCTCGAGTCTTGACCTACAATCACAAAATACATAACATAAGCATGTCTTATCATTACACATTCATGTAGCCAACACGGCTTAGCTTTCATTACGTTGGTTCTTGTTCTTTTTTATTACAATGCTGAAACACATATACACTTGCAAATCCTTGACTTAGTACATTCGTTCCTTAGTGTGTTTCTAATCCATAACCTCATTACTATTTATTAATTAAGGCTTAAGAATACCTAAGATGCAATGAGAATGCCAAAACATGCCTTGGAACACTTAGGCAAAATTTCTGAAAATGAGGTCTACGTTCAAGCGTGGGTTTCTCCGCTCGAGCGGACATCCAGACAATGAAGCTCCGCTCGCGCTCGAGCGGACTGTAAACTCTACAAAGTACTAGATGCAAGATTTTCACGCTCAACGGGCGCTCGACCCACGCTCGAGCGTGGTGCATGAATTCAGGGTTTACGCTCGAGCGTGAAAGTCCCCGCTCGAGTGTGGGTCAAATTTCTGGAAAATCCAGATTGACCTCTGAAGCTCAAAACTCGAATTCAACCATCCAAAACACATCTCTTGGGCCTCAAAACTAGAGATAACATAGTAAACTTGTAAAACATGAAGAATTTAGGATCATTTCATAAAATCATGGCCCAAGAGTTTGTTAAAAACTCACAATTTCAACTTAAACTTCAAGAATGTTTATGAACACAACATGCATGAATTTTTCTTGCATCAAACTTCTCAAAACATGATCAAATACCACAAAACAACTTGAAACTCGATGATCTTCTCTAATTAAGATGAATTTCAAACATGCATGAGAGAATTCTTGGAGTTCATGCTCAATTTGTAAGAAAATGTACATGCATGCAAAACTTTTCAATCTTTTTGCTCCAAAACTCATGAAACTTGCAAATTGAGCTCATAAGCTCCATGCATGTAAGAAATACCTTTTCAAAGTATGAATTCAAGGTTCAAAACATGATAATTCAAACATGGATGATATGAATCATGTTTAAAATGATGAAACTAAACTAAACTAAGCATGCATGTATGAATTAACTCTAAATTCATCATCTTTGGTTCAACTCTTGTACATAATCACAAATTCTTCTTGAAATGATCTACTTGATGGTTAAAAGTCATAATTAAGACTTAAATCCTTACCTAGAGTCTTCAATTAGCTAGGTACTTGCACAATCTTTTATTAATTCAAGCTATAGCCTTCAATTTCTCCTTAATCTCTCTCTAGAATTGCACACACACTCTCTCTCTAAAATGAATTCTCAGGTTTTGGCACTAAGAGGTAAAAGAATGGAGCTCAAAAATGAGCTTAAGGGTTACATATATAGCTATGGTGCTAAAACACATTAATTAGAACATAAGGCTTGCCAAACGCAACTTAACGAATCAGATTGAATCAATTTTTAATAAAATTTGCTATATGGTTCTAAAAATTCCAAATAACACATCGGTGTAGTCAATTTCGGTTTCGGGTGCCGATAAGGCTTTTGATTTACATATTAAAGTGAAAATCCAAACAGATATTTCTATAAGTAACAGATAGAAAGCCAAAATCATACAAAGTGCAAAATAAACACATAATTTATTTTAATCCACTCATTATCATCATTAAATACGAATTAGTGGCTAATTACGGATAGGGATTGTTACAGATGTGAACCTTAACATCACATTGTCACATTGGTAATGAATACAGCTAAAACATATTCATCATTCAATATGATATGGGTGTGTGACTAATATTAACATCAATTAATAACACAATGACAAATTTTCACTTCAAATTAATGTGAATATTAACACTGATTAATAATATGAACATTTACAACATTTTTATATCAGATACATTACCAATCTCAAAAAATCATTGCTACATTGAAATCCAATAACAGAAATCAAAATCAATTACAATAACAGAATCATGTTCACTAACCCAAGCAAATATCACTGGAGATGTGAATATTCACATGAATATGGATATAAAAACAAAAGTAATGTGAATATTCACATGAATGTGTTTAATATTCACATGATAAATTTTCAATTCAAATTAATGTGAATATTAACACTGATTAATAATATGAACATTTACATCATTTTTATATCAGGCACATTACCAATCTCAAAAAATCTACTACATTGAAATCCAATAACAAAAAATCAATATTAATGATAATAACAGAATCATGTTCACTAACCTAGCTTTTTGTCCAAAACACCCCTGCTACGTTTTTGAATGTCTCTTGCCATTCAAACCAACAAAATCCGAAAATATAGGAGCACACTTAGGCAAAGCGAAAATAATTCCGCAAAAATCCTATATTCCATACGTGTGAAATCGTCTCATCATCTCATCGTTTCATCATCTTAACTCCTTTATTATCTCCTCTACGTCATCGGCTGTCGGAATCACCATTGTCATCCTTCGTTTCTGCCATGAATCTTCACAATGATTATCTGTGGCAATCTAAGGAACCGTCATAATGGGTACCAAACGTAACTCATTTCATTCATTTTGTTTATAAATCTTAAACCCTAACTATTTTTTGTCCCAATGTGAACTTCTACACATCCCCATGATTATATTGATATGATTTTGGTCTTTATTGTTCATATTATTGTTGTTATTTCCTTTTCTTGCAGTTATTGTTGGTATTGATGATATCCCTGAATAGATGTAAATCCTCTAAAGTTTTTGCTTTTTTTCATATATATATATATATTAACTGTTGTTGTTGCTATTCCCATGATGTAAACATTCATATAGAAACCATGGCGTGCATAAAATTGTTACATGATTATTGTGGACCACTTTATTTGTATGTTACGTTGTGAAGATTTACATCAAGCTAATACTTATGAAAAACCTCATTTCTTGGACTTGTTATGTGATTTGTGGATAAAACTATTGCTTTCTGATGTTAACATTCATACTAATGTGAATATTCATAATATGTTTTGATTCTCACAAAAATTGTGGTGTGTGGTTAATATATTGTTAATGTTGTCATGTTTTTGTATTTTGTAAGCTATAAATGTGAACATTCACATCATTCTTATATTCAAAACAAGACTTGTTTTTGTGGTTGTGTAATATGATACACTGTTAATGTCAATCTCCACATTAACATTGTGAATTAACATGTGTATGTGGATATAATGTGAAAAATACCTTTGACAATTATCCATTCTCACTTAATGTTGTCCGTGTTTGTTAATTTCATATTCACATCATGTTTGGGCATGATGCAAAAATTTATAGTTTGTAGTTGATGAATTGGTGCTATTGTCATGGTGTTTGGTAGTATGTAGTTATTGTGAATATTTACATTGGTGCTATTTGGTTATAAATGTGTGTACATAACCATTGTCTTAATGTGCATCGTTTTAAATGTCACATTAATGTAAACTTTAACATTGGTAGCGGTAATGAGCTTCCTATTCTACAAAACTTAGTCACATCCAATGCTACATAGGTGTGTGAATATTATCATTCATGTGTGTGGCCATTCCTATTTATGCCTCATAAGCAATGTGGACATTTACGTCTCTAATTACATGAATATTATTGAATGTGAACATTCATAGTGACTAATGATGTAATGACGTCAATGTGTACATATGCCCCACAATTCTATTGAAATCTAATTTAATGTTCATATAGACACTCACTATTGCACCTAAAATCTGCGCAAAAAGAAAGAGGAAGGAGTATCATGTCAAAAGAAAAGCATGCCTATAGAGAGAAGCACCTACATCAACATGCACTGTGTCAATTACTGATCGAACATTATGAGCTTAGTGAAACTGATAACAAGCACCAAGTTCTCAAAGGCTCAACTGGACTGCTTGAGGCAAACACCAAGTTCTAAGATCGACCAATGCATGAAGTTTGATGATGCCATCATACGTGTGTTGGAAACATGCAAGCCCATCAAAAACTATTATTGATATGAATATTATGATTTTCTCCGATACAAAACTCATGATGTACAAAATCAATGTATCCACTACCAATAGATATGAACTTCATATCTTTTGTGATTTTGTAAATATTAGAATGCATAAGATAAAAGAATTAGAATTAGTTATTTTGATTATGCCTACTAAGGTACATTAGTATCACTACTAGAAAAAGGGGCATTTGACACGGAACAATTTGCGATAGTTTAATTGCCGTCGCAAAAAGTAAGCTTTTGCGACGGCAATTAATGACATCGCAAAATTAATTTTTTTGTGACGGAAAAACTAAGCTTGTGGAAAAAAAGTAAAATTATATGCGACGGTACATTAAACATTGCAAAATTTTTCTGGCTTTTTTTTTTTTGCGACGCTCTTTTGACAATCCGTCGCAAAAGTTTATTTTTTGCTCATTCATTTGCGACGGGCCTTAACACCATCGCAAATGGTAATCCCTAAATTCACGCCAAACCCCCCTCCCACTTTCCCTATTTTCCTATTTTCCCAAACTCTCTTGTAATCTCCTGAAAAAAAAAAAAAAAAATCAATATTCTACCATAATCTCACTGTTCTCTCCCTCCCTCCCTCCCTCTCTCTCACCCAGTCGTCACTCTGTCTCTCTTTAACCACCATTGAAGTTTAAGCTTTGAGCTTCAACCGAGTAAGATCAGTCGATTTTTGGCATTATCGACCTGAAATAGAGATAGATCAGTTGATTTTCCACATCAACCGCTACATAGAAGACGAAGAGAAAGGAAGGGACGAGAGACTCAGCGAAGAATAACACTTCCTCCCTTAAATCAGGTTTGGAGATTCAAACTAGGGTTTTAATTCGGGGATCTCAAAGGGAAAAAAAATCATTGGGGATTTCAATTGAAAAGGTAGGGTTTTGATTAAGAACCGACAAAATTAGTTTTTTATGTTGTGGAATTGGGTTTTTTTTTTTCTTCAATGTGAGTTGGTAAAAGTTGAAATCTTTGAATCTTGTGAAATTGGTTTCGTTTTTGTTCCTCATTTTTAATTTTTCTTTCTTGTTCTACTTTTGAAGGAAACATGGTTTTGGTTTTGTTCATTTTTGCTAGTTTTTTTCGTTTATTATTTGATTTTTTTATTGTTCTTTCTTTTGATTTTTCCCCCCATTTTTGGTTCTTTCTTGTTCTACTTTTGAAGGAAAAATGGTTTTGCTTTTGTTCATTTTTGTTACTAGTTTTTTTTTCAATTATTATTTATTTTTTGATTGCTTTCTTTTGAATTTTTCCCTTTTTTTTGTTCGTTCTTGTTTTTTCATTTTTGTTTTAGGTTTTTATTTATTTTTCCCTCCCAAGAAGTAAATTAGCAATGGAAGCTATCACCCAGTCAGTTTTTGATAACAATGCTGATTTGGGAATTATCTTTGATACGGATGTTGACAGGTAACGATTTTTACAATCCATGCTTTAATCTAGTATGCATGTCATGTATTTTCCTGACTATGTCTTTCTCCTCGATCTCTGCTTTGTGGATTCGGTACGTGAGCTCAATCAGAATCGTCTAATTGCATTAATGTCAGCCATTGTTCTTGAGGAAGTAAGTTTCCTTAGTTAGTTGTCCGTATAAAACTGTAGTTGTTTACATCCTGAACTTTAGGTCCTGTTGAATCTTCCCAAATGAGGGGGAAAAAAGTATTTGTTGCGAGTTGTATTCACTTTGTGTTTTGTTCTATTAGCATCCAAGAACAACAATTGTCACAGACAGTGTTACTTCAGATGGATTAACAACATTTATTGAAAAGAAACTTGGTAAGAGTAATTAGATTGCTTGATTCCTTTCTTATGATTAATGTGCTCATAACTTTATATAATTTCTCACAGGAGGAAAGCACCATAGGTTCAAAAGAGGCTACAAAAATGTCATTGTGAAGCAATTAAATGCGGTACTCATCTTGCTACTACTTGCTACTCTTTGGAAATATTTTATGTTCATTGTGAAACAATTTATGAATTTCATGGAGCTTTGCATTCCACATTTACAAGTCTAAGAGAAACTATGGTTGAGAATGTCTTGAACTTAACCACTAGAGGCATCATGAGAACCTTATTCTGTACATGACTTGCAACTTTTCTTAGAACCAACAAGTGATGTGTCCAATGAACTTTCGCTTCATAGATTGAAATCTTTTATCTTCCAAAAAAGAGAGTACAACCAGAGGAGAAAATGTCTTCAGTAAGGAAATAAAATACATCATAAAAAACTAGGAACTAAAAGTAAAGCATCTGATTGTGATATGAGCTCATAAGATTGATTCTTTAAAGCTGGTATTGCACCGGGGTTTAGTTGAATCGCAGAGTTGAAAGTGTGGCTGTGCATTATTTAACCATGTATTGAGTTATTTCTTAGATCTTTGGCTTTTCAACAGAAATGCAAAAAGTACTATTAGCCTTAGGCCTTCAACGATCCTCTCTTAAACAGCAAGCCTACACCTCTCATGTTATGATATCTAGAGATGAAAGTGGTTCCTAATTGAGGGGCTTGCTTTCTTGTTAGATGGATCCCTGTTGTCCAGTTTTCACCTGAGACCCTTTTAGCACGTTAGTGGTAGTTTTTGTCTGCACTGATGGAAGAGGATAAAAGGAAAACCAGAAAGGAAATTATACAGTTCATGATAGCATCAACTACATATGCCTCTTTCATTGTACATTTTGTTTAGTATGTAACTCTGCACCTGATTTTATATCTAAAAGAAATATTGTTTACAAAACTCGGTTGGTGAGGAGTCTCACTTGGCTATTGAAACCAGTGGCCATGGAGCTCTGAAGGAAAATCATTGGCTTGATGATGGTGCATACCTCATGGTAGGCTTGAATTGCAACTGTGGTTATGAAATTTATTTAACATTCTACACTTGCAGTTCACTATGCAACATAGGATTTTTTTCCCCTAACATGATAAATTTATCCATTGTGCAAAGTTGACATTCTGTTTTTTCAATATTTTCTTTTTCCTCTTACTTCTTCCCCTCTTCCATTTGGCACTACTTGCAGGTGAAGCTCTTGAATAAACTTGCATCTACCAGAGCTTCAGGAGTAGGTGGCGGCAGCAAAGTTTTGACTGATTTGGTAGACAGTCTAGAGGAACTTCTTGTTACTATTGAATTTAGACTAACGATTGATCGAGTCATCCATCTTAAAGGAGGGTATGCTACTGTATTTTGTAATTGTTGGCTGAAAATGCCTTCGGGTAATAGTGGCTTAATTAATGCATTGGTGCTTTTAGGTCCTTCCAGGATTATGGAGAGGCTGTGCTGAAACATTTGGAGAACGTTACAGATATAGACCCAAAGCTTCAGAATGCCCCTGTTAACTATGAAGGCGTAAGTTCTGTAACTGTAAACTGACACTCTAGTCTTGGTCTTCGGAATTATTTTATTTTCATATTTTATTCTCTTGTTTTTGGTTGAAAACTAAATCAATCATGATACTCGCACTCCATAATCCTGCTCCTAGATTTACATTGACATCAAATATACTGAGAATTTTGATTATGGGCTAAAATATTGTTGCATGTTTACATTTTTTCATACACAATACTGCTCTTCAGCTGCCATCATTGGCTCCATTCTCAATTTTGGCTTCACTAAATAGGAGGGAATGACTCGTGACCATTAAGCAGCAGCTTAGAAGTAGAATAATTATGTGGACTTGAACAATTGTTATCATGAAAATCGTCTACTTGTGCCTTGATATTTTTATGGACAAACTTATGTGAATGTTCTTGATGTGAATTGAAGTATTAATCTGGCTTTACTTTCTTGCAAGTTCATGTGAAATTACTATCTTTAAATTATGGCATCTGAATGGAATATATATGACTTGGAAACAAGTTCTCTATGATAAAGTGTGGGTTCTTTGGAAATGTGTGGCGTGTGCCCTTCTACATTTTTTGTATTATTTTCTAATTTTCCTCTGGTTATTAATAAATTTTTCTTGGTTGTCAATCCAAAAAAATGTTGGTTAATTATGTAATTTAAGCTATATAAGTTTGAAGAATACTATTATTCAGATAACAAAACCTTCCAGTGGCTTAATGTTATTTTTGAGATTTATTTAATGCTTATTATTTATTGTCTTTTCATATTTATTCACTTCATAATATATGTAACCCTCTTGATGGTTATCTTTGTAATTATTTGGTATGCAGAGTATCTCCCCTAAGCTTTGAACTCGAGGCTACTTTGAAGTTGGCAAGATTTCTCTGCAGGTAGGCTTGTTTAACCTATCTTCCATGGTGATGACTGCAACATACTATTGTACTTGAATGAATTTAGCCTGTAGAAGTGGGATGATATCCCAAAATCTCTTGATCGAAATGTGCAATCAATATATAGATATAAATTAATTAGGCTACATTATTTATACAATGCTGCCTGCATCATTTTATTCTACATTTTATTAAGATATGAATTGTACAAATGTTAATTTTTTGGCAAAAAGATAGAAAAAAGACATTAGATTTTAATACTTCTACCTGCCATCATATTTTAATGCTTGTAAATTTAGTTAATATTTTAAGATCTACGTAAATTAAGTGAATTTTGGACCCAAATTCTGGATTGGATTTTTGTCAAATTTTGGATCACATTTGGGTAAACAAGGTCATTTCAATATTTTAATAATTTTAGCTGGAAGTTTGGACTAATTATTTTAAACTTCAGCTAAAATTCGGTGAAGCTCAAATGATCACATTGGCATTTAAAAAATTTTGACAGTTAAAGATGACCAGCAATATGGAAAGTTCGGATTTAAATTGGACCTTGGTACCAGTAAATTTCAGGTACCATATAACAGACTACACTTGCCAGATCACGTTCTTTAAAATTTTCATTTTATCTCTGCGGTATGTTATCGACTTTTCATTAATTCCTATTGCCATTATTCTATAATTGTTAAACATCACCAAACCAGTCAATTACGCAGTCTTCACTTCAATTATGGGTCAGGATCCCCATAGATGTGTATTTATTCCTTGGGTTAGGGAACAATGTAGATGGTTGAAATGTAGTTATAAGCTAAGGATTTCTGTATTACTGTGATTTTTAAAATTGGTTTTTCACTTAAAATATTTTGTTTATTGATAGACGTGAGCTGGCCAAGGATGTAGTGGAGTTGTTGACAGTTCTGGCGATGGAGCGAAATCTTTGATTGATGCGATGTGACCGACTAATATTGTATGTTGAAGTAGCTCGTCTTTTTGGAACTCTAGGCTATCAGGAAAGCTGCCTTTTTTTCAAGGCGGTAGCTCAATTGTATTTGCAACAAGAAAATAGATGGCCACTATCGATTGCCTTGCAAGTGTTGGCAATGACCACAAAAGCATATCGTGTTCAAAGTAGAGCATCTATTGCTAGGAGTTCTCTTCCCAATGTGAGTTTTAAAAATATGGTTTGGCATATATGATTATCGACTCATCGCCATTAATTTTTGCATTTGGGATGAACTTTTCACATTTGGGAGCTTGCCTTTGAAAAGCTAGTAAAAATAAACATTTATTGTCGTTTTATTTACAAACAAAATGCTGCATCAGCTTCTACTTACTCGAATAAGGTACCATGCTAATGTGCATATGCTAAATTCTATTCATGTATGGTTATCCCATACCACTTTCTCTAGAACAAGGTCCTGATGAATTTTAGATAGGAGATTATGGTATGCTTATACATTTGATTTCTTGAATGACAACAAAAAAGTATTATTGCAAATGTAAGAACAAGAATTTTTAACATTTCATAGTGCACATGGTAAAAAAAAAAAAAAAAAATTTAATAATTGAAAACTGTAATGTTTCCTTTCCATCCCCACCAAAAAATTAAAATCTTTTTCTCATGGTACACAGCATGACCTCTTGTGAAGTTGTTAGTTTCCATTCACAGATTGAATTAAGTTCAATATTGGTCAGAACTCCAAATTTGACAGAGAAGCTTTGCAGTGGATGGTGCAGTTAGAACCGACATGGTGTGATAGATCGCCAGTTTCTATCTGCTTTCGATTAATTATTCCACATTACGAATTTGTATCTGTTCTTTCATTATTTAAGGAAATTGTATCCACTCATGTTGATGGTGGGAAAACGCATCATCACTCCATAGTCTCACATTTTGAGTCCCATTGGAGCACCTGCAGATGGTCGTTCTAAGAGAGATCTTGGTGTCTGGCTGCATTCGGAGATTCTCTTCTTGTATGGAGGCAAAGAAGACGCCGCTTTGATCTTATTCTCCTCTAATTACTCCTCTGGGCAAAATAATCTTGCGAGAGTGAACTTGCAAATTACGCTAATAGACTCCTTCAAGAACTTCATTGCTTGATCTCGCCTCACCTTTTATAAGGTATTTGTCTTGTAGGTTTAATACTTCTCTAGTATTGAGCAAGAATCAAGTTTTCTTAGGCTTATTATTACGGTCCTGTCGTTACATATTCCTTGGCAAGATAAAATTATAAGATGCTAAATGTCTTCAATTGGCTAAACATATAACCAAGGACATTGAACAAACTGGGCAGCCTAGTTGGATGGAACCCTTGGTGATTGTGTCAAAAAATAAAAAAATAACGACATTGATCACCGTCCACCCCCAACAAAAAAAAAAAAAAAATCATTGTTGGATCCCTATACTTTTTTCACATTTTCTTTTCAAAGACTTTTACCTATTTGTCTTTGTCAACTTTTTAAATGCTTCGAGTTGCATTCCTTTCCACTCTATCCCTCACAAATGGACATCATAAAACATAATCCACTAGAGAAGATTGGTGGGCGGGATCTGTCCTCGGGCCTTTTATTTATACACCATTGAAAGGAGAGCCAAATCATAGCGATAAGCATGGTGATTTGGGCGATCTAGGTGTTAGTGGAATAGGCAAATCCTTGTGGGTTTGACTTAATGGTTTATAGCATCTATCTGTCGCATTCTCGAAACTTCGATTCTTTCCAATTAGTGTAAATCTCTAACTAATTCTTGAAAGTGATCACGTTGTCGAATTCCAACTAAAATGGGGCGATAACAATTCACGGATGCATGTTTCATTGTTTTGGTGTTATTCTTGAACACCTTTTTAAGGATGTTGATAACTTACTCCTTGGAGCAACACAAGGTCTTGTTCTTTTCGACCCTTTCCGCTGTGGGTGCGCAGTTGAAAAATGTATCGATTCCAAATATTTCGTGGTACCCTCACTACCATTGCTAGTGTCACACGTTGTAAGTGGTGATGGTTGTCATTTTATATGAAGGTGAGATTCGTGATGTGTGGATTAGTCGGCTAATCTTTGGTACTATTCGATTGAGCAGCACATATATCACTATCGTGAAAAAACCAAGAGTCTGCTTTTATCGGTCCTTATGAAACTTTAAAAAGTGCCCTTCCTCTGAAACCTAGTGCGGAAGTGACAATACCAGTAACCTTAAAAGCGTGGCAGCTTGGTTTGGTTGACACTAATACTGCTAGCAAAAATATCTGGAAGCACAGGGAGGCCAGCTAAGGATGGAAGTAGCCCAATGTTGTTGATCCGCTACGCAGGTAATTTTCCAACCACAACTGTAATAGGAAAATGACTTTTGTTTATTATATTTTATTAATATAATTTCTTTGCTCTTGTAATCTTGGTGTTTCTAAGTTTTTTTAGTTCCTAGTTTTAAGCAACAATTACATCAAATATATGGCTCTCTCGGGAGCGACAACATTGTGATCTATGGTGCAGGTGCAGGTTTGAATTATGATGAGAATTTGCACCGTCATTGAAGCCACATTCCAACATGCCCTATTGGCGTTGCCTACATATTCAATGACGGATCTGCTTTTCTTAACCTTCTCCCGAGTAAAGGGAGAGTGCTTTAATCAAACTTCCCCACCCCTTTGTGGTACTTGTTTACTCTCATCTTCAACTGTTTAACGATTCGAGATTTGATGAATTTGATGCTTAGGATGTCATTTGGTCCAAATTTACGGTTGAAGACACTATTTGGGTAAAAATGTTTGAACGCTTAATTGAAGTTCCTCTTTGTGTGTTTCTCTTGCATCTGTTATCATAGTATTTGCTTAATTTGAAGTTCCCTTTTTCTCTTGTGATTGACTAATTCTGTGATATCCCACAAATCTATATTACTTATTGTTTACGGCTTTTGATACACTTTTCTACATAGACATTGAGTTTGATAAAAAGGCGTGTTCGTATTGTTTACCCTTTTCAATCTTCCTGTCAGGGCCATTGGCGAATTCAGAGAACCACCTGAGATGGGTCTGTTGTTCCCCCAGTAGGCGCTGGTTGTTCCTTTCAACATTTGTGTTTTTGAGGGCTTGTCCTTTGTGAAGGCCCGTTCTTTGTCGATGGAAATTCCTACACACATCGGTGAAAATCCTCCTAAGTTGGTTAATGTGGAGAAGATACATTGTGTGGTGCTCGATTTATGTATATGTTACAATATTTATTTATTTATTGAAATAAATATCAAATATTTTACATTTTCTGTAAACTTGAAATTAATTATATTGTAAATGATTTTTTTTTTTGATTTTTTTTTTTGTAGGTGCAACCCTTTTGAGTACGTGATGATATCTTCGCATATCGATATTAGAGTTTACAATCTTATTTATTTATTTATTTATTGAAAAAAATATCAAATGTTTTACATTTTCTGTAAACTTGAAAATAATTATGTTATAAATGATGATTTTTTTTCTTTTTTGTTTCATTTTGCAGATGCAAACCTGTTGAGTACGTGATATCTTCACATATCGATATGGGAACTTAGTATTGATATCAAAACAAGCTACACTATATCTATTTTTATTTTTTTATTTCTATTGTCGATACTAAAAATTTGAGTTTTTGAATATCGAAAATTATTAGTATTGTTAGAGGTTATTTTATATATTTTTGTAAAGAATATTTGGTTGACAATTGTTACAAGGTACATATATTATTCTTGGTATATGATTTTTTGAATGTGAATTTGGTTGTGGATGTTGATGTATTTTAGAAAATATTAATAATTTGTATAGGGAATATTTAATAAAATATGATTTTATAAAAAATAATTTTATTGCCACAATAATAATCCGTCGCTAATGTAATTCTCATTTCCTTATATTTTATTAGCGACGGGTTAACCTGGCACATATACATATTAGTTCCAATCTTTTGCGACGGTTTCAACTGTGGCAAATAAATCTTTTGCAACGGTTTAAACTGTTGTCAATACGGTATTAACTTAATACTACTTTTTTGGCGACGTTTTCGACCGCCGCTAAAAAAACTTTTTGCGATGGCAAATACCGTCGCTAAAAAAAGTTTTTTGCAACGGCAATCAATATCGTCACTAAAAATGTCATTTTTTCCCCTTTTTTGTGTTAGGCGAAACCGTCGCAAAAACTATTGATTAGCCGTCGCTACAAGAAAGCGACGGTTTGTAACCGTCGCAAATACTTTTTGTCACGCCCTTTTCCGCCACCCCATTTTACATCGCTTAAATGCATAAAGGTCTTTTCTTGACGATATATGGACTTTTTGCGACGTTTGAGACCGTCGCAAAAAGTTCGGTTTTTAGTAGTATGTTGTCATAATGTTTGTTATTACAAAGTCAATATTAATATTTACATTGGTTTCTGTTGCTTTATAATTGTGTATACATAACCATCGGCTTAATGTGACTAAACTAATTTATTTGATATTCTATTCGTGATGTTAACATTCACATCAATAATTTAATTGTAAATAAATGTATAATTTATGTTTGTGTACACATGGAAATAATGATTTGTGGTTAATGAAATGTTGATGTTGTCATATTTTTAGAGATTATAAAATGAATGTAAGCATTCACATTATTGTCAGTTGTTTTACAATTATGTACACATAATCATTGGTTTAATGTGATTTGTGGGCAATACAATTTTGATGTGAACTTTAATATCACCATTACATAATGGTAATTAACACTTTAAAATCATATTGTCTTTATCTGTATTCCAGAATTCACGTGAACCTTTCCATTTGTATGTTTTAGTGTGAACATTCACATCATGTTTGTATTCAAAATGAAAGTTGAGACTAGTGGTTATGTAATTCGATTCAATACTGATGTGAATCTTAACATCATCTTGTCACAGTGGTAACGAAGAACAGTGAAAACTTATTTACCATTTAATATTATATATGTATGTGAATATTAATACCGATTGACTACGCAATGACAATTTTCCATTTCAAATTAATGTGAATATTAACATTGGTTAATAATGTGATGATGTTTACAAAAAAATCAGAAACAATGGTGTGATAATGTTTACAAAAAATAAAAAACAATAGTAGCAACATAACCAGAAATCCAAAAAATCTCAATCTCTCCAAAAATAAAAACCATCACCTACATCCTTACCTTTAGCATCATCATCATCATCACTATCATTAACAACTCTTACAATTCCATCATTACACCAATTCAAATTAAACCAAACCCACATTTGATGAACAAGTCTGTAACAAAATAAACTTAATACCATATCGAGCTTCAAATCATTCTCTTTTCTTTCGATTGACATCCTTCTCTCTATCTTCGATCTTCAGTTAAAATTGCAACCATGGCAGAAATAGTGCTTTGAAACGTTCTCTCTCCCTTTAATCTCAACCAACATGTAAGAACATACTTTGACACTCATCATCATTGTCCAAATTACACCTATTAATCTCAGGTAGCCGATAGAACAATGAAACACAATTAGCAGATAACTCGCTCCATTTTTCACACATACATTCCACGAAATGTGAATAATACAGCGTTCGCACCATATTTATTACAATAGTATTACATCCATATGAGCACATCAACAACATGAAGGTATCCATCTGTTGCAAAAATATAAAAATAAGGAAGTGAACAACCACACTATAGCCAATGATATGTGAATATTTACATTGTTCACATAATCTAAATTATCTGACCAAATAGAGATGGCACACCAAATACCACAAAAACTGTATGAAAACAATCACAAAACAACAAGAAAAAATAAACTAATCAACCAAAAATAACATTTTACCAATAATCCACCACAATCAATTTGTTCAAACAACTGTACGTGCATCTCTATCACATATTTGAAACTCAAACAACAAAAAATATACATGCATTACCACTAAAAAAATCAGAATCTCATTCATCAAACATACACTTGCATTACCCATGTATTCTAAAAAATGCACATGATTAAAAAACAGAGCATGCAATCCTTCACATAAATGAACAATACTAACCTTGAGAAAGAAATTCTGTAATCATAGCCATTGTGAACATTTACGTTTGTGCTATATGCTTATAAATGTGTGCACATAACATTACCATTACCATTTTTTTTTTACAATTGTTGTTGTTATTATTGTTGTTGGTATTGTTCAAAAGATGTGAACCCCTTAAAAAAAAAAAAAATCCAAAAAATAATTATATAATTGTTTGTTATGATGTCTATTTTTGTACACTTGGTTTGCTATGACCATTCACACAATGTAGACATTCACATGGGAAATATGTTGTGATGTTTTCTAAACATTCACATTGATAATAATATTTGCATATAAATGTATACACATTACAATTGTCTTAATATTTTCTAATCATTCACCAGTCCATAATGATTATTATATCTTTTGGTTATGTGACTTGATAAAATGTTGATGTCAATGGCAAAATCACATATGTGTACTCATTTGTGTTTGTAAATGTATCCACTAATACTTATATATAAATGATCAACTGCTTATTTTCAATATGGCAGTAACCCTACGTCGAATTGATTATAATAGAGATTTATTATTCTAGTTGGAGGTAAGTTGGCAGCCCATAATGTGAATGTTCCAAACAATGTAAAGTGTGAACATCCACATCTGGTCTTTTATGTTGAAATTGGTGTGAATGTTTACATCGTAATTTATGTTAAGGCCCATTTTTAATTACATTATGTCCTATGTTTATTACAGTTGACTATAGATGTAAATATTCACATTGTACATAAATAAAGTGTATTTTCATCCACAAACATACTAGAATTAATGTGAATCTTCACATCTATTTATTACATTGTGAATATTCACATCATTTTTTTGTCCAAATAAACATTGTGGCTTGTGGTTATATGACTGACTATAACAGTTTGATGTGAACTTTAACATCATACTCGCATAGTAATAATGAACACGGTGAAAATATATACACTATTCAATATTATATGGATGTGTAAATATCCACACTGATTGACAACACAAATGACAAATTTCCATTACAGACTGATTAATAATGTGATAAGATTAACAAAAAACAAAAAATAATGGCAGTAACAGAATTAGAAATTTGACAAATCTTAATATCTCAAAAAATAAAAAATCATCACTCACATCTTCATCTTCATCTTCATCTTCATCTTCATCATTATCACTATTAATAACAACCTAAGCAATTCCATTATTACACCAATTTAATCCAAATCAAACCAAATGCACATTCAAAGAATAAGTTTGTAACAAAATCGACTAGATACAAAATTGAGTTTTGAATTCGCTCTCTCCTTTTGATTCAAATCCTTCTCTCTTCCTTTGATTTTCGGTTGGAATTAAAACAATGGCAGAAAATAGAGTTCTGAATCGCAACAATGGAAGAAGACAATCTTTGAACCCAAAAATTATTTAAATTTTTTTTTTTTTGAACTACACCTATGGAAGAACCCATATGAGCAAACCAACAAAAATATACATGTATTACCAGTAAAATATCAGAACCTCATTCATCAAACATACACTTGTATTATCCATGTATTCAAGAAAATGTCATGATTCAAAAACAGAGCATGCAATCCTTTATATAAATGAACATGCATTCATAAACAAAATGATACTAACCTTGAGAAAGAAATTCTGTAATCGTTCTCCACCTTCGATCAATGACTGGTCTCCAACAATTATGTAACAAACCAGAGCACACACAAACACCAAACTACGAAAACGAACACACCTATGGACAGAAACCTGGTGTCGTCGTCTTTTCTCTCCCACTGCACAGAAACCCGTCGTCGTCTTCTCTCCACTGCATTGAAATCCTACCATAATGGAACCTTACCATAAACAATTGACATTGATTAACTGAATCAGATCCATCAACGTAAATAACACTAACAAACAAAACAGAGACATGTATTTTCCTTTTTTTGTATATATTACGTATCAACATAATATATAAGGGTATAATAGTCTCAAAAAAATATAAAATTAGGAAAAAAGGATCTCATGGAATAAAAGTACAAACATATAGGACTAACTAGGTTATAAATTTCTTTCTTGGACTTATTGGATTAGAACACTCCTAAATGAGATTTATCAATAAAAATCCATCAAACAGAATAAATAAACAAATATAAACTTTGTTATTTTTATTTTTATTTTATATCAGGGGTTTATTACACTTCTACCCTTTATAGTATGAGTTATTTTTCACTTTAGTCCTTAAAGAAAATATTCTTCCATTTTAATATCAAAATTATTTGTTATTTCCGACTTTGATCTTTCAAAAATTAATTTTTTTCATTTGATGCCTAAATCCAACTCCAAACCAAGCTTACTCTAAAAACCACCCCCACCCCAAACTTATCCAATCTAAAAAACCACCTACATATCAGGCAAAAATAAAAAGAAATTACAGTGGCTATGTATCGTTGGAGAAGCAAAGAGGCTGCGAGATAAAGTTTGGGAAGAAAGAAAAGATGAAAGGGAAATGAAGATGGAATGGATGGTGAGGGATGTAGGCGGTGGTGACTTATAGTAAATGGGAGGGAAGGGAAGGGAAGGGAAGGGAAGGGATTTACTTTATTTTCATGAATTGTCCTTGGATATAATTTAAGGGTCAAAGTATAATTTACTTTATTTTCATGAATTGTCCTTGTATATAGGTTGGGTCTGGGTCAATCTGAACCACATGCCATATTTTGTCATAAAATTACAATGATCATTTGAATTTGAATCAAAATACAAAAATTCTCATAATTTAAAGACTAAAATGAGATAATTTTTTGTTTCAAGTGTAAAGCAAGAAGCATGTAAAACTTTAGAGCATGAAAGTATAATTAACCCTGTTAACGTTAAAATTTGTATGGGCTGTGCAGTTCAATTTTGGGCCAAGCTAATTCACTTTTATTTTAGTCCCAAGTCGCTGAAACCCAAATCTTCATCAATTTATTTTGGGGCACTTATCCCCCGGGGGGGGGAGTCTAATTTAACCAAAAAAATATTTTAGGCCCAATTCAAAATTTTTTTATTTTAATTCTTATTATATCTTAATATAACTTTATGGACAAATTACTAACACCTCCCTTCAGATTTAGCTAAATTACAGATTCTCTTATAAGGTTTCAGAAATTATATCTCACCCTCCGAGATTTATATTTGCATAACAATTTAACCCCTGCTATTAACTAAACGTTAAGAATGATTAGCTGATATCACCAAAATATAAATTGATGAACGATATTGCCCCTACTGAAATCCCTTTAATAAATCAACAAAATTTATAAAAGAATTACGTTAGATGAAAAAAAAATTAATTTTTTGAAACCATATTTAATTTTTTGTTTAGGAAAAAAAATTTAGAATTAAAAAAAATAATTTAATAAAAATAAATATAAAAAAATTATTTAATTTGTAAAAATTATTTCTAACCACTCAAAAGATAAAATTATATAGAAATAATAATAATTTTTTATTTTTTAATTCTTAACCAAATTAATTTTTAATTTTTTTAAAAAAAATTTAAAAATAAATTTCTAAAAATCAAACCAAACATATTCTAAGAATTTTTTGACAAGTCATTTCTTGTGTTTTTAACTTATTTAATTATTTGTTAATTTTATGATATTTTTCATCATCTGACACTACAACATATAAGAGGTTTAGAGACTAATTTTTTTGATCTCTAAAAGTGAAAATTTTGTCACAAAAGACATTTAGGGACTAATTTCTATCGTCATGAGGATAGTAACTAAAAGATCACCCTGAAAAGTAAAAAATAAGGCTTTTAGTGATAAAATTTTGAAAATGTCAATAATAAATAGATTTTTAGGGAAAAAATAATTTGGTCTCAAAATGGTTTATTTTTTTAGACAAAAAATTTGATACCAAAAAGATAATAATTAATTATTAATGTTAAATTTTCGTCGCTAAAAATATAATAACGACACTTTTCGCAACAAAAATATTTGGTCCCCTAAAAATAATTTTGTCCCTAAATTTTGATCTTTAAAACCTTAAATTTTTGTAGTGTGATAAGTGTTTTTCCATTTTAATTTTGCATTTCATAATTTATTTAAAAATGATAATTTAGCTAAACCTCAAGGGAAAATTTGTAATTTAGCTAAACCTCAGGGAGAATTTGTAATTTAGCTAAACCTCAAGGGAGTGTAGGTTATTTGTCCTTATTTTTCAAAAGGGCATTTTAGTCAATTTATAATATTTGTTAACAACATTAATTGCGATAGGGCGGGATGTAAATTTTGAAACCTCAGTGGGGAATCTATAATTTCATTAAACCTCAAGGGAGATGCAGGTAATTTGCTCTAAATTTATTACTAATAAAGATAGCACATATTAAATCTTAAAATAAAATATATTTTTTATTTCAGTGTACACCCTAATCAATTATATTCTTATTCAAATCTGTGCATTTTATTTCCCAAGACATCAAAGGTTTTTTTTTTCTTTTTTCCTCATCACTCCAAAACTCCAACTCACTCCATCAAAACTCATAATTACCATCAACATCATTATTATTTTTTATTTTTTATTTTGAAATCCAAAATCCTAAATCCTAGAAGAAAGTTTTAACAAAATCAAATAATGAATGAAAGTAATCATCAAAATTATTTTTTGAAATAAAACACCAAAAATAAGAAAAGTATTTATATAAAAATCAAAATATAATTATTGATTTCTGCAATTTTTTTTACATCTCCTACTAGTCACGTTAGTAATTATTGTAATTAGGGTATGACTTCTGTACAGTTCAATCCGTACTGTTAGGTCTGTGGGGATCCACCATGGGTCCCGTTTTGATAATATAAACCGTTCAATGTGTAGAACTTGTCGAGTACTATATGTCTATAAAAAATCACGTTGATCGGATATCGATAGCTATGTGATCAAAACAGTTTTTTGTCAACCGTTAATTTGTTCACCGTCTAATTTTTTTCATACGAAACTGATTTGATCATACAGCTATCGATATCCGATCAACGTGATTTTTTATAAATATATAGTACTCGACGAGTTCTACACATTGATGGTTCAGATTATCAAAACAGGACCTATAGTGGCCTCCATGAGCTCAACAGCACGGTCCAGTCCGATTCCGGCCATACCCTTGTAATTAATAGAAGAAACGTGTTACATCTTTCAATAAAAGATTCTCTTTTCTTTTACTCTCTCCTTTTACTCGTTTCGTCTGCTCAACTTTATGTTCTTTCTGTAAAAGAAAAAAAATAAAAAAAATTATGCACTTTCTATTATTTTCTTTTCACGTATGCTTACATTATTTCTTTTGCGGCAAAGTTTCCAGTCACCAAAGTTTTGCAATATTGTTCATCTGAAATATGAACAGATTAAGATATCTTATGAATTTACAATTCTGGTTAGATTATCATGAGTGAAGTTACTAGAAAACATAAAAGGGTTTTACAATTTTTGTAAAGTACCATCAATTATTTTTAGGTTTTTTATTGATAAATCCCATTTAGAGGTGTTTTAATCCAATAAGTCCACCAAAGAAAATTATAACCTAATTAGTCCCATGTATTTATATTTTTATTCTATAAGGTCCTTTTTTCTTAATTTATATTATTTGTTAGACTATTATACCCTTATGTCTATTTGTTGATATGTATTACATAGAAAAAGGATACACATTTCATATATATATATATAAATTCACAGCACAGCATACACCATCTCCATTATCTCAAATTGCTTCAGAGAACTTCACAGCATAGCAACTCCATAAATGGAGCAACAATTTTGTGCCAAATTCGAGCAAATTCTCAACTAACAACTAACCCACAACCGCCTCCACTTCTCTGCAAGCTCTATCTCGCTTAATCTCTCATCCTCAACCCTTCCACCACCTCCGACTCCACCATTTCTTCTCTTCTCCAAACCCTCTCTCTCTCTCCCTCTCTCCTCTCCGACCTTGCTGCCCACTGTTACCACCTCTCTTACTCTATCTTCCACACTATCTGCTAATTCTCTCTCCTCTGCAACCCCACATTAACTTGCACCCTCGCCAAAATCATGATAATATATAGATAGTGTATATATTTTCACTGTGTTCATTATTACTATGCAATTGTAATGTTAAAGTTCATATCAGACTGTTGTATTTCAATAATCCACAATGTTTATTTTGACACAAAAATGATGTGATATTCACAATGTAACAAATAGATGTGAAGATTCACATTACTGTTCATTTACATTGATTTTGCATTAATTCTAGTAATGAATAGTAATGTGATCACCCATGTAAACATTTACATTAATTCTAGTCTGACATTAATGTCACAATGTGAATATTTACATCATATTCCATCACATTGTTAAGTGAAGATTGAGGGTTCTATGGACATCAACAATCAACAATATGAACGGTGACAATAATGTGAACATTCACATCATTATACACTGATGTGAATGTTCACATCAGTGTCTACTAATGTAAGTTTATCTAGTAATGAACAGTAATGTGAATGTTTACATCATCTATGTTTGCAATAACAGATATAATATGAAGTTCACACATTGAATGAATAAGATCATATACTATGAAGCTCACTGCTATAGAAGTTCATATTGATGAAATGGGTATAGGAGATTCACATGATTAAAACATACAACAACAACAACAACAACAACAACAACAACATCTGAAATAATTGGCTTGGCCCAACATTTTTCATTCCCACGTAAATGTTCACAGCTTTTGACAACACAACGTAATTGCCACTGCATTATTTTTGGGTGAACAAAACCATATACTTAGAGATTGGGATTGAGGGGTTCACATTAACAATTAGGGCATGAACAATAAAAATATGAAGTTCCACACATTGTATGAATAGAAACAGGGGATATTGGAAGTTCACAATGGTATAATTTGAACAAGAGATTTAGGTTTTACATACAAGATTGGTAAGATTACTTACTCATTTTCCATATTGACAGTTGGGTTGTCACAAATGGCCATCGATGGTGATTTTGACGAAGATGGAACTTCAGGATGTTCACCAATGGTGATTTCTACGTTTCCGTAGACAGATGGCGGAGGTATGACGAAGCCGACGATGAGACGTTGCGACGATGGAACAATGAAATGCGTATGGATGTGAGACGATATGGAATACGATTTTGGGTTTTTGGAAGGGTGGAGATATTGTGTGTGATTTTCTGCAGAAAAGAAAGGGGAAGAGGGATAGTTATTTGATTCAAAAAGAGAGGGGAAGAGGAGAAGGGTGTTTTGGTCTTCTAATATAAAATAGGACCTGATGAAATAGGAGAAAACACTATGAGGTTTATGGAATAGGATTCTTAGAGAATGGACTTATTAAAAAAGCTCCCATTATTTTTTGTATTAGAAGATTTTTCAAATAATTTGGTTTTTTTTTAAATTTATTTATTATTTGTGTGTACCTTAAGGTAATTTGGAAAAAATTATGGGGTATATTGAGAGTAACATAAAATCCTAAATAATTGAACATAGTGTATTGAGAAATTGAGAGTACTTAATGATTTTTTTGATGTAAATAAAATCGCCCCCCCTCCCCCCACTTATCGATAGGTCTCATATACAAAGATCAAAACTCATTTAGTCCCAAAACAAAATACTTGTATCAATTAATCTTACATATTTTTAATTGTTATTAATTTATTTATTTTTTAATTTAAAGACGTTGCTATATCCCACCACTGCTAGACTTTTGTCAGACGATCACTAGAGGCTCGCCGAAATGTTCAACATTATCAAGGAGTCCCCAGAGTATTGCCGAAAATTTGCCGGAATATTCTGGACATTACTAGAAGTCACCAAAATGTCTAGAACGTTACTGGACGTCAAGAATAGCTCTGGAGACTCACCAGAATATTTAGAATATTGCTGAAAAAAAAAAAAGAAGAATAAATAGAGAAATTAGAGCAAAAAAAAAAAAAAAAAAAAACAACGTAACAACTAGAAACAGTAACAATAAAAAATAAAAATAAAAAGTTATTTTTTTAATTGTTGTAGAGTTTAAGCAAATAATTTCCTACATTGATCAAACTAAAAAGCATACTTTGAAACTATAAAATTGTTATAGTTTTAAAGTATGATTCTATTAAGTATTTCTTCTTATTAATCAAATTGAAAATCATATTATGAAATTGTAAAATTTTACAATAAAAGCATATGTTGTGAAACTATACAAATTTTCCCAGTTTTAAAATATGATTCATTTCAACACCACAAAATTGAAACTAAATTTTTTTTACAGTTTTCACTACTTATAACTAAAACTCGAAAAAAACTTATTTAGAACTTAAAAATTTCTCCATTAAAACAAAAAATGAAAAGTGTATACTAGAGAAAAAGTAGAAAAAAAAATGAGAGATTGAAGGAAAGAAATAGACATAGAGAGAGAATTGTATTCTAACAATTATTTTTTATTTAGATCTGATCAAATCTGATGTAAATCTATTCATCTCTTTTGTTGGAAACTCATATTTAGAGACTCATCTACTCATCTCATGTGCCGGAAACTCAGAGCTGAGTAGATCTGTGTAGATCGAAGTAAAGAGTCGGTAGTTGCTCGTGAAACCCCAATCAACAGTGGTTGCTGGTCGCCGATGATTGTATATTACAAACAGAAAGAGAAGAAGGAAGGTGTGTTTGGTGAATATCAAAAAGAGATAGATAAAGAGAAGAAGGAAGCCATTCAAGACCTTTGGGTCTATTCAAAAAATTTTAAGATTAAATAGAGTATACCTCTTTTAAAGAGGACTTGTTAGTAATTTATCCATTTATTTGCAAGTGGTGGTGCCCATGAGTTAACTTGGTTCGGGTAAGACTCATCAAGCCCAAAACCGAACTAACTTTGCTGATTCTAATCTGAACAAAAATTGAACCCACCACTTTTAAAACTTGAGGGTTGATTGATTTGAGTTGGACCCTTGATTTCACTTGATTTTCTTTCTTTCTTTTTAACAGTAGATTTGATAATCTATGTAGGAAAAGAGAAGGAAATAATTATGATTTCTCACTAAATTTGATTAACATTATATGTGGAATGAAAATAAAGTAGATTGTCTCCTGTGGCAACTCCATAAAATTTTATAGACGAGCTCACTTAAAAAATTTAAGTTCCATAAATTTTATTAAAAAACAATTAATTAACATTTGAACTTCTCCACTTTCAAGTACAATAAATTTTTAATAAATACTATCTTCTTATTGAAATGAAACAAAAAAAAAAAAGAAAAAAAGAAAAAAAAAATGCGCAAACTTTTAAAATCGTATTTTTTTTTTTTTTTTGGAACGCTTTTAAAATCATATTTGATGATGTGTTATTTTCTTAAATTATTACATGATAACCTCGCTGTAAATATAGTGTCAAATACATCTTTCTTTTTTTCTTTGTTTTTCATATAGGTGATCAAGCAATCATTTCATTATTGATTTCTTATTTGATTTGAGTGTCGAGAAAAAAAATATAATAGAGAATTGCTGATGGGTTTTGATGTCTAATAGATGTGGTCTCTTGCTTTTTTTTAATAGGATCAATTAATTATCAAATAAAATTTTTAACATTAAAAAAAAAAAAATCAATGCTTTTTGGTAGGGTGATGGATAGGGATGGCAATTTGAAGCCGGCCCGACGGGGACCCGACCCCCCGTCCCCCATAAGAGTGGTTTTTTTTCCAAAAAATACCCCCAACGGGTCGGGGATGGTATTCAAAAGTAAATCCCCGGTGACATTCGGGCTGGGGACGGTGATACATATTTCATCCCTAGCCCCGGTCCCGCCCCGATTAGCCCCGATTTATATATATATATATATTATATATATGTTTAGGGTTTGGTTGAACAGCTCAGCGGTTCCTCTCTTACACTCTCTATCTCACACTCTCTTACACACGCACTCTCTCTCTCTCTCTCTTCTCTCACTCTCTTTCTTCTCTTCACACAGATGCAGGAGCCTCCTTCAAGCTACCACCGCCTCCTCCTCCTCTTCCTCTAGGCCACTGCCGCCTCTTCCTCCGTCGCCTCTCGCGGCCTCCTCCAGTCGCCTCTTGCTGCCTCGTCCTCCGTCGGCTCCTCCTCCGCCATGCCTCGTCCTCCGTCGGCTCCTCCTCCTCCATCATCGCCTTTTGCCTCCTCCTCCTTCTGCCACGGCAAATTTGATGGAGTGCAGTACAACGTCGATCTCCACCGCTATCCTCATCCGCTTATCTCCTTCTCTAGATCCTCCTCCGCCGAGATCCTCCTCATCAGCTCAGATCTGTAAGATCTGTTTTTTTTTTTATCTGTTATTGATTTTTTGATCTGTTGATGATCTGTAATTTTTTTTGATCTGTTGTTTTTTTTTTTGATTTGTAATTTTTGATTTGTAATTTTTTTTATCTGTATTTTTTTTTTATCTGTTGTTTTTTTTTGTTGATCTATGTTGATGATCGATGTTGATAATAATCTCGTGTTGTTTTTTTTTATTTGTTGATGGTGTTGAATGTTGAAACAGAGTTGGATCGGGAAATTTTCGGGGTCGAGGAAACCCGATCCCCGTTGGGGACGGGGATGGGGACTGTGATAGGTTCCCCGTTGGGGATTAGGGCCGGGGACGGGGAAGTTTTGGCCGTCGGGGACGGGGAGAGTGATCCCTGGCCCCGCCCCGCCTCGCCCCGCCCCGTTGCCATTTCTAGTGATAGATGGATGAGACTCTATCACTCCTTAATGGCGTCGCCTCTGGTCTCCAGAGCCCATCGTTGGACTAGACAATTTTGTTAGATTCACAGGTCTCAATTTGATGATTTGATTCATTCTTTTTTGCAAGTCTTTATATCTGCCTTATGTATAGATTATCCACGTATCTGCACAAAAATTAAATTGATCTTAAACCATAGCTATATTGTTTTATTATATTTGTCTTATAAAAAAATAAATGATTTTTTTTTTCAAAATCATGCTTATTGTTGTTGTTGTTGTTTTTTTTTTTTTTTTAATTTTTTTTATTTGGTGGTTGAAATAAATATGATAAAAAAAAGTGGCTACAATTTTGAATTAATTTAATATTTTTCATGAATAATGTTTATCAAAACCAATTTTATTTATGTCCTTTTAGATTTCCCAGTGTCACGCCCCCAAAATAAAACTAAACATCTTAGCAAGATCGTATACAAATAACAGCATGAATCGGAGTGTAATGTTCTTTCATTTCATCTTTCCAAGTCATTACTTGGTTACAACAAAAGAGAGTCTAACTCTATACAATTTAAACCTTTGGCTATACAAAATAATAAGACAAAATAAAGAAGCTCTTGCTTCTCGAAAGTCCCTCCAAGCTATTGCCTTGGCGGAGACATGTCACCAGCACTTGAAAATGGTTTTTCCAAATAGGGTGAACCAAAACCCAGTCGGAATAATCTAACACAGTATATGAGATTTAACAAAAATATAAGTACAATGTGCATATACAATGCCCGTGACAAAGCATTCACTACAACAAAAAAGGGTTTTTACGGCGCGCAATGCACGCCGTAAAAACCCTTCTACGACGTGCAGCGCGCGTCATATTATGACCAGTCATGGAAAGTCATTCACTTTCAACGACATGTTTCGTACGTCGTTAAAAACTATTTAACGACAGATTTTGTGCGTCGTTGTTACTTTTTCTACGACATGCTATAGTATGCCGTTAAAAACTATTTAACGGGAGATTTTGTGCGTCGTCGTTATTTTTTCTATGACTACTTTTGTACGCCGTTAATTGGTGAGACAAATAACGACACTAATTGCACGCTGTAAAATATACAATACAACGACTTGCTCAGCCTGCCGTAGATAAGTAGAACATACCACGGCGTACATGGAATGCTGTAAAATATTTCATATAATGACCTAATTTGCTTGTCATAGAATGTGCATTTTTTTTTTAAATTTAGCAAATTCTATATTTGACCTATTTTGTACAATCTAATATTACAAACAAGCTTCACAAAATATCAATTAACCACCAAAATATTATTTCAACCATAAAAATAAACTATATCTATAACTTACAAACATTCAAAAATTGTCAATATATACATTCCAAACATCCAAAACCTAATCTCAAGTTCAAAGACATCCAAAATGACTATCCTTAAGTTCTAAATTATCCAAAAAGTTATAAATCATCCAAAACTGTACATATATAAGTTTGTAAACATTACCCAAAACTATTCAAAAATTATAGAAATATATTCATCAAAGTCCTCAAAAACTATCCATACATGTTAAGCCTAAAACATGGGTTGGCCAAGCAAAGTCCTCAAATGGGTTGGCCAAGCAACCGTGCTTCCAATAGCATCCTCAAGCACAAACATCTCACAATTAGGATGAAATAATGGCGCATTGACTATGACATGGTTAATCCATACTTTCTAACACCCAGGGCCAAGAGGCACGTAATGTACCAATGCTTTAGAGTCTGTTGATGCAATTGTGCCTTCCGCAACCACCACTTTTGTTCCATCCCAATTCAACAATTTGCATTTGGCATTCTCCAAGGATTTACCATTTTCAGTTTCATTTGCATCATGCAACTATCATGAAAGCAATACATAAGATAAGGTAATGAATTGAAGACAAAATTAAAGTTATTATTAATGTCATATAAAATTTACCCAAATATCTTCATTGTCTTCACTAGTTTCGTCACCCTAAAAAAATTGTAATACAATATCAAGTTATATTTGTTTACCCAAATTTAGTAGACGATGTGGGATGTATATGAAAATTTGATAAAATCTTGAGTAGAAAAGCAAGTAAGCAAACAAAAAGCGTACGAGAAAATACAAATGAGTAAATTAATAATGCCATACAAAATTTATCCAAATATTTTGTTGTGAGTGCATCCTACGTTCACCACCTCCATGCACCCTATGTTCACCTATACCGTTTTCCTTATCCTAAAAAAATTGTAATACAATGGAAAGAAGCATTTGTTTACTTAAATTTAGAATCTTAATGTAATCCATATGCAAAATGACAAACTTGAGTAGAAAAGCAAGCAAGCAAAAGCACAAACATGAGAAATGTGCAAGTTTACCTGGGTTTCTCCATATGAGTGTCCATTTGCCCCTTTGCTTGGCTCCTACAAGTATTAATCATTTTTTATTTTTATTTTTACAAACTTTGTGAAATATCCTTGTATCTAAGATGAGAAACACCAAAGTAAAAAATAGTTAAATTTTATAGGAAGACAAATTTGTTCACCTAGTGCTGTAAAAATAAGAAATAGTGGATTTTCACAAGTGGAAAGTAAGTGAGCTCTTAATCTTTTTCCATATAAATAACCCAAAAAAACTCACAAATTAGTCATCATGAATTTTGGTGGCTCTAATCTTTTGAGTTGAAGTGAAAAATTCAACATGGACATTGGACAATGATTTCCCATTCATGCATATGCTGGTAGTAATTAATCCTATATTTAAATAAGAAGTCTATGGACTGTGTAGTTCTCTTCATAAAATTAGAAACAAGACAGAGAATTAGAAAAAACTACTTGGATTTCTCCATGAGAATTTTTCTTGCCTGTTGCATCTTCACTTGGTTCCTACAAGTTTTAATTGAAAAATTTTTAGGAATAGCTATGAAACATCAATATATATATAACATATATTGTCACATTGTTCATTTTTTTTTTAACCTCATTTTGCCTTTTTCCTTTTAACATTTCAGCTTTCATCTCCCGAAGTTCTTGTTCTAAGAGCAGCAATTTTTGATTTAGTTGTCTCATATTTTGATTTTGGTATGCTTGTCTATCAACTTTCGATGGCAATACATCCATCAAAATGTCTAATAGCCTGAAAAAAAAAAAAAAAAAAAACTATTAGATGGCTATATACTGAAGTATCAGAGATTGCACAAAAATGCTATGTATATATCTACCTCAAACAGAAAGAACATAAGGTAAATATGTTGTCCTCTTCAACCATTGTTTTTCAGTTTTTTGTTGATTTATTGGCAGGCGGGGGAACATAGACCATTGGCATTTTCATCATTACTGTCCAGTCTTCAACACAATAAGTGTACAAAAGTTAAACGAAATTGTTCATCAAGATTGTCAAAGACTGAAATTATCAAATTTGTACACTATTTCCAGTGAATTTGGAACAGGCTCAAGCACGTATCCCATTTCTGCCATGTCATGCAGGTAAAATAGTATAGAAACAAAACAAAACGTCAAACCATGTTAGAGCTATGACATTTCAGCACGAAATCTTGATCTACTCAAACTAGTTGGTAGCAAATCATATATAATAAAGAAGCGATCTATATTTCTCCGTCACCATTGGACACATCATTTAAAAAAAAAAAAGGGGTCAAAAGTTCCTTCCATAGTAAAACTCGAAATGACAATTACCTGACTCCAGCTACCAGGTGCTGCACATAGATCCACCACATGCTTCACTCTTGCAAATAATATTTGTATCAACCAAACAACAAAAGGTGAGAAGGTTTATGGTATCATAACCAAGAAAATGGAACCCCAGATGAATAGATAACAGAAAAAAAATATATTAGAAAATAAGTTTCCATGGTTTCCTATTGGTGAAAAATACAAAATTAAAGCCTACATTTTGCACTAAGTGAAAATATTTTGCTGTTATCCTTAATAAAATATTCTCTTGGAAGAAAAGGAAGACATTATTTATCATTTTGAGAAACTACTTTTAACTTAATAAAGCATAATCACCCGCTTTGTAGTAAACCGCACTGTGAATTCCTTCATAACGTAAAACAATTGGAGAAAAAAAAGAGCGAACAATGTTTGATCCAAATAATAAAAGAGCCCATCCTAATAATTTAATACCCCGTCATATTAAGGATGGAAATAAATCAACATTAGGAAGATTAGTGTAGACCTTCAAATATGTTGAATTCTTCATCAATTTGAAGGAGCTTGAAGGCACTTCGAGCACGCCAACCCTCTTATTTTGCTTTTCGGTAGTAGATATCCTGTGAACAAATCCACCCATTATTAGAAGTCGAACATCAGACAACCCCATAAATGGTAAAAAAGAAATTCAAACATAAACAAACAAACTCACCCTCTTATCCCTTGATGCTTTGCCCATGTTGAAAATACCTGATTGTCTCGAGGTAGTAAACCTAAACTATAAGACCAATATTTGTACCAAAAAATAACAAAAGGGCGGAACACAATGCTATGACAAAGCAAGCGCAATTCTTCACTTCCTTTGGATCAATCACAGTTTGTGAAGGAACAATGAGAGAACGGGCCACAAAAACTGAAGAATTTAGATTTCCCAATCAGAAAGATGTTTAAAAAGAAAATGACGTGAAGAATAAAGTATGTTATCCTCCTTTCCTCTCTTTCAAACATGAGATATTCTCTTTCTCTCTCACACACAAACACAGACACACACACACACACACACACACACACACACACAAAATTGAAGAATTTAGATTCCCCAATCAAAAAGATGTTTAGCAAGAAAATGATGTAAAGCAGAAGGTATGTTACAAAAACTGAAGAATTTAGATTTCCCAATCAGAAAGATGTTTAGCAACAAAATGATGTAAAGAGGAAAGCATGTTATCCTCCTTTCCTATCTTTAAAACATGAGAAATTGAAAATCCATATGCTAGCAATAAATAACACAAAAAATGTTCTAATTGTTCATTAATTTATAATTCCAAATTTTACACTCCACTAAAACTAATTTCTTACCTTCATATGCATAATAGTGTTTAATTTTTTCAAGAAATAATTTCATTTTCACAATTCAACTCATGCATCACATGGGTTTGCTGTTAGACATAAACTACAATAGAAAAACTCAGCTTCCAACAAATTATGGTAAAATCCAAAAGTGAAAATATGCTTCTTTTCGCCTAGGTGAAAGCTACCTAAGGTGAGAGCTACAACAATTGTAGAAGTGTGATGGTATGTTACAGTTAAAAGAATTACAAGACTTGATCTAAAGAGTTGCATCTAGGTCTTTTGGCATATCAGTCAGGTTCATAAAACACACATTAAAAAATATTTATCCCCCATTTTATTCTATTTTTCCCCTTAAACTCGAACACCCATGTGAATATTCTCTCACATTAGCAACCCTTATTAACAAGAGTTACACTACTCATATTGAATCAATTTCATACTTTCCATTAACAATAAATGAAAAATCCTAATATGACAATATTTTGAGAACCCAACTTCTAATCAGTCTTTCCTTCAAACACCTTGAGTGCATTTCGAAAATCTACCTCATCCACCTAACCAAACGAAGATCAAGGAAGCATAAAACAGAAATTTTGCCAAGGAAAGACAATAGAAGTGAAAAACAAAAAAACACATAAAAAAAGAACTTATAGTCCTATGAAAGAATAAAATCAAGTTTCCATGAACAAAGACAAGTCCTAATATGATAATATTTTGAGAACCCAATTTCTGATCGGTCTTTTCTACCTCAGTAACTTAACCAAATGAAGATTGAGGAAGCATAAAACAGAAATTTATGTTAAGAAAAGACAATACAACTACAAAATAGTCCTATGTGACAGACAACAATAAAAAAAAAATTAAAAAAAAAAAACCAAATTTCCATGAACAAGGGCACCAAGAGCAAAAACAACAATCCACAAAAAAATCAAAATCAAAATGAAAACCAAAAAAAAAAAAAGTGAAAAAGACAGAGAACAAAAACCCCAAAAATGTAGATAGATATAGAAGGTATATGTATGTATATATGTATAGAGAGAAGAGAAGAGAAAAACAGAGAAGAGAATTGAGGAGGGGGATATAAATATATATACTGAGAGAGAGAGAGAGAGAGAGAGAGAGAGAGACGAAACAAGGGTTTTAGGAAGAAGGAAGAGAGAGTGCCTTACAAATTGATTCAATTGAACGGATGGAATCAGAAATTGAAGCCAAGTCCAAGTCGAAGCAGATTACAAATTGATTCAATGGAAAGCGTGATTGCTTTGTTGAGGGAGGAAGCGGACTGCATCAATCAACTGCCATGCATCTCGATCTCCACCGATTCAATTGACTGAAGACCAAGTGTTTGGAGAACCCTTTCCCCTTCACCTGTATATGTCTTTCTTCTCCCTCTCTTCTTAGAAACTGTGTGTTTTTCATTTTTTAGAAACCAAGCGTTTGAAGAACCCTTCCCCTTCACCTGTATCCGACCAAGTGTTTATTTTTATTATTATTTTTTTTTGGAATAAGTGGTGTCACAATATTGGGTTTTGGTGCCTAGAATTTTTTGGGCATACCATTCACGACGTACATAGTAAGTCGTAAAAGGTGACTTATTTTTAACGACTGGCATACGCAAGTCGTATATAACTGATGTATTAATGGCATGTCATATGTATGTCATGGAAAGTTTTATTATTTACGACTAATATTGCAAGCCGTAAAAAAATTATCATTTTTACCATAACGGCCTGCGCAATAGACGCGTAGTGGTTAGTATATTATTTACGACATACAAAAAAAGCAAGTCGTAAAAGTGAGAAATTACGGCTTGCATTCATTGTATGTCGTTGATGTAGTGCCGTAAAAAGTCAATTTTGTTGTAGTGATTCACATTTTTAATAGTCATAAAGTACCAAGTTCATATCTTATTCCATTATTCTTCAATTCATTTCAATCCATGAGCCAATTTCATTATCTTTCAACAATCCAACTGAGACTACAACTCAGAGGTTATCTAATCAACACAATTATCACACAAGCACTTCAATCTGCCATTTTATGAAAATTTCATCTGCGGGATCGGCACCCATGTATACACAAGATTTCAGGACTTTCACTCTGGACATTCCGGCCAACTTAATTTTCAATGGAGTACATCTCTTTTCTCATCCTAAACATCATACATATACAATGCATTTAAATATAGTCATATTCAATGACAATCAACGATAGATTAGTTTCAAGTTACCTCATGTCATTTTTACAACAATCATAGCTATCCTCTTGTAGACGTCCCCGAACGTCCCCGGAAAATCCCGTTTTGTTCATTGGGCCTACTACAGTTTGGACTCAAATGTCACGGTTCTGAATCTAATCTCGCAAAGTGCAATGCGAGACCGATAAATCACTAAAGAGTCCAAATTCGGAAAATCATTTTGAAAAATAGATTTTTAGAAAGAAGTGCCAAACATGGACTGCTTTGCCAGATACAGAGTCGCCACCTAAATATTTTGTTTTGGGGGAATTTAGGAAACCTTGACTCGTGCCTAATGCAACACATGCAAAAATGCAATTACAATAGGCTCGGCTATTCTAAGATGGCATATGAGACGCAAAAATCGAACATGTATTCAACTTAGAATTGAAATACAATGCAGTTAGCATGATGCACCGAGCCCCGTGCATGCAATGCAGATGAATGCAAACATGCGAACATATAGATGCTAATCGAAACATGCCCTAAAACTAACCATCATAAGCTGGTAAATAAAAGGGAGAAAAACGTGGGGTTGGAAGACATACATCACACACGCACACTTATTACAACATTTCCCTCTCTCGGAGGGTCCGAATAAATAATACAGAATCGAATTAACTAATTATTACACAACATTAATTAATTAACGAATTAACTAAGTAAGTAAGGAAACTAGCATGCAAATTAAACAAAATGGACTGCCTCGCTACATTAAAGTGATAGGGATGCATGCATGCTCAAGTCGCCTTTGTCGAAATCCATCGCAATGTCTCGATTGTTTTGCCTTTGGTCCCCGAACAACGCAGACAAAGCTCCGTATACATGACCGCTTTTCTTCTTGGTTTCGGGTTTCTTTTGCTGCAACAGAGAGCGAGAAAGGGGCATGGCAAAGTATTTTCAACATATGCGTGCATGACCACTCTCCCCATCATTGCACAAGCTCCAGGGAGTGTATTCCTCGATCCTCGTGCCACTAATCACGCATCTCGATACATGATGGCTGAGGAGTCGAATTGCACGACTCAATGTAAAATGAATGCACATATGAACACAACAAGGCCTAAACTCCATCATGGGTAATCCGGAGTGTCGGCGACCGAGAATCGAGGCACGTTTCGTCACTTGGAGTACGAAACGTCCCTTGTTTCCCGTGTTTGGACTAAACCCTATTCCAAACACAATGTAATATACATGGCATACACAATACGACTAGCATGCAACCCTAAACGCAATACAGACTAATCATGCTAGCATACGAGGGATGATATGCAAACATGCAACTAGCATACACAATGCTATGAACTAAGAATGACATACTCAATGCACATGGGCTATATGGCATACGCAATGCACATACGAAGATAGACATGCACGAAGACATGAACAAGGCATACATAATGCGACGATCAAGCATGCGACAACATGGATATGTCATACATAATGCAATATGGACTTAAATTAAAATGAATGGGCCTTAGCCACACTCAAATCAGTGGCCATACATGATGAGAATGAAGCAGCAACACACATGCAAACATGCACAAATGCAAGGGACCAAACCTAAGGCACAAAGTGCAACTCCACCAAAGCATGGTAAGCATGAAATATGACATACAATCACATATTTTTCAGCTCTGAAATGACATGCAAGATGGTCTCGAATCATGTAAACATCTCACACAATGCATGCTAGATGGCCCGGATACCGAAACTAGTGAAGTGCATTACACTAGAGGTACATAAAGCAATGCTCAAATGACCCAACCAGTCCCAAACAGTCCCTATGCAGGTCCAAGATAGTGGGAAGATGGTCTAAAATGATGGCTCAAAATGCATAGAAATGAAGCTCATGCAATGATCCATAAATGAGGTATTCATGCACAACTCTCAAACACGTTCAAAGAGTGGAAAATATGGGAATATGGCACAAGTATAGGCTCTGAAATGACATGCTCAATGGCCCCAAAACATGAAAACACCTCAATATAAGCATGCAATAGGCTTCAAAACTCAGGGCTAGGCAAGGGTATTACATTACAACCATGAATAGCAAGCATCATTCAACCATGAGGCATAAAAATAAAGGTAAGGTAGTCCAAAACATGCACAAAATCAGTTTAAGGCATGGCCAAAAAATGCTAGAATCAAAGACCAAAATAGCATGCAATGTAAGCTAGTAAAGAGGATTTGCACTACAAGCATGTGAGGCAATCAAGAGGCCACTAAACCAGCAAAATTCAGAGGTATGACATGCCAAATAAAGCCCAAAAACCTACTGAAACATGGTTAATGCATGCAAGAATGAGATGCTCCTTTGAGAGGCTATGAAGAGGGTTATTTTACACTTGCAAGATGGACACCCAATATGGAAAAACAAGCTCTAGACAGAGCCTATGTAGGTTCTAAAACTCACCAAAAATGGCCTAAAACATGGCTTGGAAGCATGCAAATAAGGGCTCATTTGTTAGGCCAAATATGCTAGAAATCAAAACAAGGAGAGAGAGGGTCACCCCTTTTTGATTTTGGAACTCAAAACAGCATGCTAGCCACTGAAAATCTACTGGATTTCAGTGGCTAAAAGGCCAAAGAAAGGCCAACACAAATGCTCTAAGGCATGGCTCAAAACAAGGTAAAATGAAGCATGCAAGGGGGAAGATGACCCCCAATAGAAAAATGATCTTAAACAAACATGTTAAGGACCTCAAAATAAGACTTTTTTCAGTTTACACCAAAACTCAAAAATGCTTGCAAGTATGGCTAAAAGATGGAGCAAAATAAAACTCAAAAGAGGGAATAGGGTGTTACCCTTGTAGCTCAGCAACTCCAGCAGCTTATGGACCAAAAATACAGCTCCTTAGGACCTCTCAAGACCCTCCAAGAAGCTTAGGACAATGGTGGAGGTGTGTTCTTAAGAGGTGGTGTGCAATAGGCCAAGAACAAGACCCTTTTGAACCCAAAATATAGAGATATAGAGAGATATAAGCTTGAAGCCTTAGACCAAAATCTGAACCTTTTCAAATAGAAGAGAGGGTCTCTCTTATAGAGATAGAAGCCCTTAGCTTCTCAAAGAAGCCAAAAACCAAGTTTGAAGATCCTTCATACACGTGTATGGAGGATCTATTCTGTGCCTTCCAGCTGGCACAGCTGGCAACAACTCACAGAGACAGAGCTGAGGGAGGCAAGCCAACCAGTTCAGGTGGTCGGCCGGCCATTTCCCCTAGTTGTCCGACCAGTTCAAAAGGGTCAAGTGGTCGGTACCCTCTCAGGGTGGTTTCTACATGAAATGCAAGCAAGTGGTATGGTGGGAGACCAGTAAATGTGGCCCAAAAACCAAGGAGACCAGCTTCTTGTCAAGAAAACCAGCCGGCGAAGAGAAAGGTGGTCTCCTACCCTTGTACCACCTTTCAAACAATGAAAATAGGGTCCATGCCAAAAATGAACCAAGACGGATGCAAAACGAGAGTTCGGGGGCCAAAACGCGCAGCCGGGTGCCCCGAAAACTGACTGTTAAGCATCAAAAGTGGCGTGCGACCACAAAGGTGGTCTCCCGGGCCACAGTGTCCTTCTAGGGAGAGGAAGCAAGGTGTGTGTCAAAAACCGTGCCAAACGGAGAAAGTTAAGCGGTCCCAAACCGAGGCGTATGGCCGACGGCTTCGAAAATCGAAAACTGGTCTCCAAACGGAAAAAGTGGCCTACGACCACGAAAAGTAGCCTACGGCCACTGAGAGATGGTCTACGAGACTTCTCCCCCCCTTCGGGAAGAGAAAACAAGACCTGGTTCGCAAATTGAAGCAAAGCACAAAAGGGTCCCGAGGTCCGGGGGTAAGGCTCTCAGCCGAAACTCCGAAACCTCGGAACGAGCACAACATGCACTATCACCGAGCGCTCAATCGATGACGTCTAAGTCTTAAGGTCGGTCAAAAATGGGGTGTCTACAGTTGCCCCTCTTTGACAGAACTCGAAAGTCATACGTGATGGGAGTGAATGTCAAAGCCTAGAGACGACCCATTTTTGACAAGGCCGAAGACTTAGACAAACAGGTGGGATGAGCAAGAGATGTGCCCGCAGGCAGGGGCAAAATGCAAAATGATATGCACAAAGCCGAACATAACTCATGATCGTGTGAAGAAAGCTGTAATGAAGCAAATATACACAATAAATGCAACAACTTTTAGCAAGAATGCAAATCAAACTACATTTCATGCAGTAAGAATGTAAGAGAATTATATAATTCTTGCTACGTCTCACACGGAGAATACATGTCACGACCCAAACCCGGCCCTATGGGTTTAGCATCAGAATCGCCAAGAATCCGAGATTACCAAGGCCCGCTTAATAGAGAACATAAAACAAAATCGGGCTGGCGGAAATATCTGATAAATAGAATAAGTAATGTCCAATGAACTGTGACAGTTTGTATGCCCAAAAAGATTTTTCATACATTTATGCAAATAAACAAGATGCTTTATACCAATATTTACAATACGGTCATGAGGACCTAATCCCTTGATAACAAAGCAAGAAAGCAGATAATGCTTATACAAACAAGGCGACAAGATGTAAAGGAATGCTAAAACACCCCTAAGCCTTAGCATGGTAGGCTTGGAACCTCGCAGTGAGGCACGTAGGCTGGCTTGACAAAACTGGAGTAACCCCGACGCGTCTAGCTTTGGTCCGGTGCCTGTACACCTACATATATATATGAGCAGTGAGCTAAAGCCTAGTGAATAACATAATGCGTAAAGAGGTTTAGAATGAATGTCGTTACAGTAATGAAAATAGTTCAATTCAATTAGTATATCAGTAGTTCAGTACGGTAAACAGTCATATGTGGTACATCCATGAGCATAACAGTAACAGTAGGTCTTAAAAGACCGAACAATAATGATGGCCATCATTCAAGTGATAATGGTCCCGAGGAACCGACAGATCTCTCTCAGATAAGAATCGAAGATAAAGAGGTGCTAAGGATGCCACAGTACAGTTCAGAAATAAAGGACATACATTCATTCAATAAATAATTACATTTCAAGAAATGCCTACCAAGAATCGATATTCGCTCAAGAAATGCTCGATTTAGTGTTCAGAAAATCATCATTTGAACATATCTTTACACAGTTGTTACTCACAGTGTTCTGGGCTATCAGTAGCTAGAGCGTCTCCCCGAAATGCCAGCCCTATACATTTAACAGATTGAACACACTCTAAGCTTCACAGTTGGGAAGTGGAATAATCGACTCCCTATTACGCTTCGGTGTGTTCTACATCTATATCCTCATTAAGATGTCTTAAACTAGGCCTAAGGATGCCTAGGATGGGATGATGATGCAAAGATGTGCACGTAAAATTTGCCGTAAATTTTTAGTGAACAGGCCTCCGCCGAGCGCAGTTTCCTCGCCCAATGACAAGCAAACAAAGGCCCCCGCTCGAGCGTCAACTTCACTGCTCGAGCGTGTCACATAATCCTCCGCTCGAGCGTACATTCCTCCGCTCGAGCGGACTGATGAACAGTGCAAGATGCTGGATGCTCGATTTCTCCGCTCGAGCGTTAATTCTTCCGCTTGAGCGTACTGATGAAACAAGTCAAAGTGCTGGGGGCTCGATTTCCCCGCTCGAGCGGCATTTCCCCCGCTCGAACGGACAACCAAAATCTGGAAATTCCAGATTTGAGCTTCCAAGTTCAAAATCAAGTTCAAAGGAAATATTTTCAATCCTCTTGGGCTATTTTCTGGAAAAACTCTTGCAAACCCATAGTTAAACGTGATTCAAAACTCAATTTGAGATATCAAAGCCCAAGGGTATTTAATTCGAACCCAATCTCAAACCATTTTCAAGAATAATTTTCAAACATGCCATGCATGAATTTTAAACCAATTTAAAGCTTCAAAGCTTGCTCAAATGAGCTCATTCTTTTCAAACAAGATGAAAACATGGACTCTAACAATAATATGAACATGCATGTGACAATTTGCCATGAACTCAACTCAAAATCCAACAACACTTACATGCATGCAACAATTGAGTTCCAATTCAACATGTTTGAACTTAAAACATGAATTAACTCTATAATGGAGCATGAACCATGCAAGACTTAGCTCAATGACAACAATAGGAAGATGAATTCCTTACCTAGAGTTCCAATTACAAGGTGAGGAAGCTTAACTTGACATTCTACTCCCCAATTCTTCAAGATTCAAGCTAAATCCCCAAAGTTGAGTCCAAATCTCTCACTCTCTCTCTAATTCTCTTCTTGGTCGGTTTGGTGTGAGAAGATAACTGATCAAAATGTTTTGGTCAAGTGTATGCAAGCCTCTAAGTGTATGAGGTAATGGGCCACTAAGTGGCAATTCCATAATTAAGCCAAGGTTTGCAATATATCAACATTTAATCATACCAAATCACATTTTGATCAAACACACCATAAATTATATAAATTCTAATGGTTCCAAATCATCAATCAATTTACGGTTCGGCCGCCGATAAAGCCTTCAATTAGCAGTTTAAACATAAATCATGAACAGATAAATAATCAATCAAACAGATAGAATATGCAATACAATAGTTATACTCATTCAATCAGTTTCAATTTTCAGTCAGTCAGTTCAGTGATCCAATAAGTTCAATTACCAATCATAATCATTCTCAGTTTAGCAGTAATCGGTAATTAATCGGTAAGCAGTATGAGGGTTGTTACAATACAATACCGTCCGGTTCGACTGGTCGCACCAGCTTTAAATGAACCGTACATACAATATCATGCCTGTAAAAGAAAGAAACTTAACAGGTACAATATTCGTTAGAGATATGCATGGCAATGCAAATGAAAAGTGCGTGACGACGCAAGCGAAGTGTGGGTGCATGACAATGCAATCTAAGTGTGACGCATAACAATGTGGGAAAGGGGTGCACGACAATGCAACCTAAGTGTAACGCATAACAATGCGGTAGGGTTGCAAAACAATGCAATGCACTAACAAGTGCAGATGAGGTGCGCAAGATAGCGCGAATGATGCAGCGCACAAAATAATGCGATGCGCAAAATAGCGCGATATGAAATGCATGTAAAATGCAATGCAATATGCAATTGAATCAATCAAACCACAAGCAGTACAAAACCACACAAATATCATAAAGGGATGGAGATGCAAAATCAAACTATGTCTACCATAGAAAAGGTGCCGACACCCTCAGACCACAATTCCTCAAGGAATAGGCGCATACACATGCAGAACTATGTGTTTTGTAGACAGAATACAAAATACAAGTAAGCGGGTAGCATGATCTAAGTGAGGAATGATCTGCTGAGGAAAGATCATGATCCTAAATGCTGGATGCAACAAACTAAAATACAATGCAATGGATGCAATGGATGAATTGAATAAGGCGCGCGGCCAAACCATACCTTGCCTAGAAAAAACATAGACACAAACAAACCACGTCTAACACAGAAATGGTGCCGTCACCCTCAAACCACAATTCCCTTAGTGGAATAGGCATGTGCACATAATCTCATAACTGTGCTTTATCGTGAAAAGTATGGGTACATGCCAGTCCAAGCTTAACATGAAAAGGCGTAGGCGGTACAATGATATGCAGTGAATGCATGTAGTATATGTTATGTACAATGCAATGTAATAGCTAAAATGCAATGGATGGAGTAGATAAGGCGCGCGGCCAAACCATATCTTGCCTAGAAAATGCATGGACACAAACAAACCACGGCTAGCACAGAAATGGTGCCGTCACCCTTAAACAATATGCGCGTACACATAATCTTATAACCGTGCTTTAACACAAAAAGTATGGGCCCATGCCAGACTAAGCTTAACATGGAAATGATGCAGGCGATACAATGGATATGCAGCAGATGCATGCCATAGATGCTATATGCAATGCAATGTAGTAGCTAAAATGCAACGTAATAACTAGGAAGTGAAGGTACCTTACAGGGGTAATTGGCAATGACTTACCTCATGCTGCTGGGGATCTTTCGCTTCTTCTTTCGCTTCTTCTCAGTTGAACCGCAGGTACTTCTTTTCACCTTAACTATGGTCACAGCTTTCCCTATTCTCTAACAGGGTGACAGACTAGGTTGGTTTAGTATCCAGAATTAAGGCACATACACATGCTATCTCAATCTATGGGGCTACCATACATATTTCAAGCCGAGGATATACCCCTGGGGATTTAAACCAGACTTTAGTCTCGGAAATTCCAAACCTTTGCGTTCTAGGTATGAGCCATTCGAACTCTAGTTTCCACCGTCTCAGTTGGTCTCCTAGGAACTCACCAAGAACACAAGGTGTGGCTATACCAGACCACCGGAAGTCGTTCGGGCACGACAAACACCAAAGGAATTGCACCTTTAGAGGATTTAAGGTCTCCTAGACTGGAGAGTGCACCATACAGTGCGAATGAAGATGCAGGATTTAAGGTCTCCTAGACCAGGGAGTGCACAAGACAATGCGAATGATACAAAAAAACAAAGTACACAAGACAATGCAAGTGAAAGTGAATGCACAAGACAGTGCGACGCAGAGGGAATGCACAAAACAGTGCGATGCGCAAGAAAGCGCGAGTGATAAACTGCACAAAACAGTGCGATGCGCAAGAAAGCACGAGTGATAAACTGCACAAAACAGTGCAATGCGCAAAATAGCGCAATAAAATGCATGCACCATGCAAGACTTGGCACACAGCTTATGACATAGTATTCCATTCATTTGGCACAGAACTCACAACACAACACTTTGTTTGTTTGGCACACGGCTCACAACACAATATTCTATTCATTCGGCACGCAACTCGAAGCACAGCACTCTGTTTATCTGGGCACACAGCTCATTTCAGGCACGCAGCTTATTTTGGGCACACAACTCATTTTGAGCACACAGCACATTTCAGACACGCAGCACATCTCGGACACACAGCTCATGTTGGGCACATAGTAGATCTTGGGCACACAGCTCATCTTGGGGGTACATAACTCATTTTACGGGCACACGGCTCATTTCGGGTACACAGCTCATTTTAGGCACACGGCTTATTTTTCGAGCACACAGCTCATTTCGGGCACACGGCTCATTTTTTGAGCACACAGCTCATTTCGGACACACAACTCATCTTGGGGGCACACAGCTTATTTTGAACACACGGCTTATTTTTCGAGCATATAGCTCATTTCGGGCACACGACTCATTTTTCGAGCACACAGCTCATTTCGGACACACCGCTCATCTTGGGGGCATACAGCTCATTTTGAACACACAGTTCATTTCGGGCGCACAGCACATTTCGGGGCACATAGCACATTTGGGGCACGTAGCTCATTCTGAACACACAGTTCATTTCGGGCACACAGCTCCTTTTTCGGGCACACGGCTCATTTTAGGGCACACAGCACATTTTGGGGCACACAGCTCATCTTGGGGGCACACAGTTCATTTTGAACACACAGTTCATTTCGGGGGCACAGCACATTTCGGGGCACACAGCACATTTTGGGCATGCAGCTCATTCTGAACACATAGTTCATTTCGGGCACACAGCTGCTTTTCGAGCACGCAACTCATTCTTCGTTCTGAACATGCAGTTCATAAATTTTCATTTCTGAACACATAGCTCATTCACTTCATTTTGAACACGCAGCTCACATATTTCAATCCTGAACACGCAGCTCATACATTTTCATTTGCACGCAGCTCATTCTTAATTCTGAACACGCAATTTCATAAATTTTCATTTCGAACACATGCCTTATTTACTTCATTTTGAACACGAACTCACATTTCAATTTCAACACGCATTTCATACATTTTCATTTGCACACGTTTCATTCTTAATTTCAACACGCAATTTCATAAATTTTCATTTCGAACACACATTTCATTCACTTCATTTTGAACATGCAGCTCACACATTTCAATTCTGAACACGCAGCTCATACATTTTCATTTTGAACACGCAGCTTACATATTTCAATCCTAAACACGCAGCTCATACATTTTCATTTGCACGCAGCTCATTCTTAATTCTGAACATGCAACTCATAAATTTTCATTTCTGAACACACAGCTTATTCACTTCATTTTGAACACATAGTTCACACATTTCAATTCTGAACACGCAGCTCATACATTTTTATTTACACGCAGCTCATTCTTAATTCTGAACACGCAGCTCATAAATTTTTATTTCTAAACACACAGCTCATTCATTTTATTTTGAACACGCAGCTCACACATTCCACTTCTGAATACGCAGCTCATACATTTTCATTTACACGTAGCTCATTCTTAATTCTGAACACGCAGCTCATAAATTTTCATTTTTGAACACACAGCTCATTCACTTCATTTTGAACACGCAGCTCACACATTTTCATTTGCACGCAACTCATTCTTAATTCTGAACACACAACTCATAAATTTTCGTTTCTGAACACACAGCTCATTCACTTCATTTTGAACACGTAGCTCACACATTCCACTTTGAACACGCAGCTCACACATTTTCATTTGCACGCAGCTCATTCTTAATTCTGAACACACAGCTCATAAATTTTCGTTTCTGAACACATAGCTCATTCACTTCATTTTGAACACGTAGTTCACACATTTCAATTCTGAACACGCAGCTCATACATTTTCATTTGCACGCAACTCATTCTTAAATATGAACACACAGCTCATTCACTTCATTTTGAACACGCAGCTCACACATTCCACTTTGAACACGCAGCTCACACATTTTCATTTGCACACAGCTCATTCTTAATTCTGAACACACAGCTCATAACACAATATTCTTTTAATTTTGAACACACAGCTCATTCTGAACATACAAGATGCGATGACAGAACTTGCAGAAGTTGAAACAAACTCAGATGCCCTACATTTTCCCTTTTTTCTTTTGCTTCGAAGTCTAGAACCTATATAGCTTCAGATAGGTCCTGGTTTTACTGTTCCAACATGACCCGAGTTGAACCTGTGGTTTTTGAAAGCACAAAATCTTGTTTTGCACAAATGTGGAGAACGGCACGGCACTCTGAGCACAAAACGATTTTTTGAAATTGAGAGTGAGAATAAGTTCTCAACTGGGTATTGAGCCTACGACTGAACACAGCACACCACGACTCAACAACAAAGAGAAAGACAAGGTAAGACAACCTAAACACATCTATAGACACCTGAAACGACTCAAAACAAGAATCGAGACAAACAAAACGACTGACACGACACACAGACGTGTTCCAATGGCAAGAGACCTCTCAGTGCACGAGGAGCTAGTTTCTCCGGGTTGTGATTCTCACATCACTCGGCCCTCTGGCTCTGTTTTTCTGAAAAGCCCTTTTCCTCACTTTTTTCTCTCAGCGCACATCTCTCTATTCTTTAGTCTTTTATTTTTTATCCCTCCCCTGGGTGGTTGATGGATAAGCAAAAAGTTGTGGGTTCTTGCCCCTGGTATTCTACCAGATTCTCATTCTTGTTCACAACAGTGAGTTTCTCCCACAGAGGGGTTGCAATGCGACCAGATGTGCAGCAGATCTGCAATTGACATCGGTTGATGATGCTCTGCTGGGGAGTTTGGACGTGATCAGATATGTCCAGATGAGGGAGTGAAATATCTTAATCCAATCCAGTTCGTGCTTCGCACTTGGCTCGATACCTCGCTGCTTGGAGGATGAGAGAGCTTTCAACCCTTTGTTGTTAGCTTCAGTTATGCCCTTTTCTAGCAGGTAGAGTGCCATTTCTGGCAAGTAGAGTGCCCTTTTTCGGCAAGTATGTTGACAACGGGAAAAAGACAGAATACCTGACTCAACTGTGCCCCTAGTTCATTATTTTGACCATTTTTATTTTGGTTTTCTATTAAAACAATTTTGACCAATATGAGAGTTAGATTAACATGCTTGTTCGATTTTCTGATTTAAAATCATGCAAGTTAGGTTATGAGTATTGAAAATTTTCCTTTTTTGGGTCCAAGAAATGGTCCAGTTTTGGGAAAATGGAATAATTTTTGAGAAAATTAGTTAACCTCAGTAAAAATTCTCAAAAACTATTTTTTTTTTTTGCAAATGGCCACTGCTCAACCAACATAGAACTTACTCTTGAGATGCACAACCTCAGAGTTGAAGGAAAATTGCCCTTTGTTTGAACGGCACTGTATGGCAACGAAAAGTTGCCCCTTGTTTGAATAGCACCGCAGCGCACTGAACGGCAACGGAAAGTTGCCCCTTGTTTGAATAGTACCGCAGCACACTATAACCAGTTCTCATAATGAAGGTCACAACTGAACTCTTGGATACAGAAATGACAAAGATGATCAGAACCACTACATGGACACAATCGACTTTAAAGTGTTTTACGGCTGGACTTCAGAATGAAGTTGCCTACGTATCCCAAAGATGGGAATCAAGCCTTACGTAGTTCGGGGGGTTAAGGTACACTCGGGTATTAACCTCTCCTTTTGCGCACTAACTTTTGCTAAGGCCGCCCTTTCTGGGTTTTCAACCTTGCGAGCTTTGTTCTTCTTTTCTTTTCAATTCTTTTCATTTCTTTTCTTCTTTTTTCTTTTTCATCTTTTCTTTTCATTTTCTTCATTTTTCATTTTTTCATTTTTTCATTCTTTGCATTTTTCTTTTTTTTTGTTCTTTTTGTTCTTTTTCTTGCTCTAACTTTTGCCTGGGTCGCCTTTCCTAGTTTTCGGCCCAACGAGCCTCTCAAGGGTAAAAGTGTAGCTTTGTCCATGTCAAATGGTTTTGAGATCCTGAAGTCATCTGAATCCAGGAGAATGGTCATTGCGTCACGACAATGCAGAATCCATCCAATGAAATTTGAATTTGCCCCTAGTGTTGTGGATAGAAACTCGGTTATCCTTTAGCAATATTTTCTTCTTTCCTCCCTTCTGGGATTTAGCATTCTTGCCGATCTTCATTAGCTTGAGCAATGACCCCATTTTTGACTCTTTGAGCACATCTGACATTTTTTGCCCCTAGTTCGAGGGGTGCTTCTTATTTGGCTTTGCAAGCTTTCTTTTGATTATTTCTGACCTCCTTGGCCCTAGTTCATGGGCTGCTTCAAATCTGGCCACACAGGCTTCACATTGTGTTTGACCGTTGAACATTCTGAGTCCGAGTTCGAGGTTTCAAAGAAAGGGGTCGAGTCCCGAGCTTGAGAGCGATCCTAAGCTGCACAATCTCAACAGCGATTCCACACAGGTCTTCGCAGGATCGCACAAAACATTTTTTGAAATTTTTTAAGAAAGCGACAAATCGCTCACACTGAAGACAATGTAGAACCAATCTGGATCAAGCCAGGATCCTTCTCAGTACTCACACTAACAAACATGATCTCATTCATTAAGGGCTTAGCATGCCTCTCTTTCTCTCACTTGATCAAATTTTTGCAAATCCTGAGGAATTCCTTCCTCTTTGTTTTCAACACATTGTTCAAAAAGTTTTGAAAAACTTAGGTCAATACAATGACTTAAAGGCACAAAAGAGCAGGTGAAATGCACTGCCGTTTCATTCTAAACTTGCTGGCACAACAGGCTCAAAGTAGTAATAAGCACAAAAACACGACAGCTACAGCTATTTCATTTCGATTTCCTGGTTGCAACTGGCTCCACAACAGAGACAGACTCAAAAGAAAGCAAAAGGACAATCACAAAACAAAATAATGATGTCCAAGGTGACACCCTCGAAATCATCCGACTTTTGTACAACAGGACTGACTTGATACAACAAGACTGACCTTAATCGAAAAGACTGACTCAAAACAAAGAGACAGACTCGAAACAAAACACAGAATTGACTCAACACCCAAGTCAGAAAGTACAAAAATTAGCATTCGCAAATGTCCAAAATAGTGCGTTCCAAACGCCACATTTGAAATAAACCGAGCGCCGCCCGTAGGTGGATCAACCCCTAATCACATACTTGTATTATCCTCGAAGTCCAACAACTCAGTGGTGACAGACTTTGCCGAGCTAGGTGGGAGGACAACCTCATTGTCAAATAGATCCTGCACCTCATAGCGAAAGTGGAAGCAGTTGTCGGTGGTATGATCGGTCTGTTGATGGTACGCACAGTACTAGGTAGCGTCATGACTAGTTGGAAGACGACTAGGGAGAGGCCGAGGCTCGAGCGGCTTGAGATGTCTTTTTTCAGCAAGGATCTGAAGCGCCTTGGACAAAGGCATGTAGAGGGCATGGAATACCCTGCGACCTCGGAGGAGATACTTCGAGTTTTGTGCATTTTTACTGGATGCACTAGCAAAAGGATCGGCAGGTACAGGCTTGGCTTGCTGATTTTTCCTGGGTGCAAGATTAAGGTTGGAGGGAACAGTGCTGGTATGATGACCCTTCTCTCGATTTTTCCCTTGGCTTGAACTGCCCTTGGTCTGAGTGGGAAAAGTGTCATCCACAGTTTTAGCCACAACTGCGAGTACTTGTTACTTATTCAACCCTCCGGCTTTCAGAGCCTCAACAGCCTGCTGGAGTTGTTCATAGGGATCAATGTCTACCTTCATCTTGTTCTTTCCACTAGGCTCAGCTTGGTGGACGGTTTGGGTTGCTACTTTAGTGCGAAGCCCCGTTGTTGTCGACATGTCATTGCCGGAGCTTGAGACAACTTCAGGTTGGCTGAGCTCAATTACAATTTGCCCCAGTAGCGGGGGCTCTTGCGGCATGAAGTTCCTGGCATACGATGCAGTTGGTGGAGGGGCCGACATTCCATAGGCCAGATCAGCCACAGATCTTTGAAGGTCGCCAATCATTCCCATCAACTCAAAGGTGGTGGGTTCATGAGCTTGAAACAACTGGGGTTCCCAAATCGAGCGCGCGGCAGGCGACCTGGGCGGGTGTGGCACCTCAACATCAGCCTCACCCTGTAAGATGATTCCTTGGTTTAATGCGGCTGCCATAATCATAATTTCCTCTGAATTCTGGGTCGTTACAAGTCTACTGAGCTGGACAGAGGTGGCATAACTGGTGACTAACGGATCTGACGAACCAGTGAGCCTTTTCCTGTCTTGCCTCAGCAAAAGGAGAATACTAGTTGCTCTGAACCGAGTCTCTGAACCTTGAAAGAGAAAACAAGCAGTATCTCAGCCCAATCAATACAGACATGGACATAGCTGAAGAACTGTATTTGACCACTAATCACTGTTCTCCAAATTATTGCCCCAAAACTGAATCTGATACCCGCAGATATAATCGATTCTCAAGATATTGATGCCCGCAGGTCAGATACCCACACTATCAAACTAATATACAACCTGTAGAGACATACTCTGACGGCACATTGTAACATGCCCAGGGGGTACCCGCGCGCGTTAAACAGTTCGAACTCTCGAGATCTCTTTGATCTCAAGTCTCACGAGTGCAATGTGAAACATAGATGAGAGTCCATATTTGGAAACTTTTAGTGAAAATCCATTTTATTGCAATTTTGTCAAAAATAGACTGCGTCATCAGATCTCAGAGTCGCCACCTAATATTTTGGGAAATTAGGAAACCCATGACTTAGTGCCAATGCCACTGTTCGTCGTAACCAAGGATGCTTGGCTTGGAACCTTAGGTATGAGAGGGGAAGGTCAATAATGAGCACCCCCGCTCACCCGATCAAAAGATCGGCCTCTACTAAACCATGATATGACTTTTATTTTCTTTATATGTTTATGTTCTGATTATTTTAGTAAATCCTAAAATTTACTATGTGAAGCATACAAGTATAGACTAGTTTGCTCAAATTGGAACAATTCAACTTCATGTTTGTTTTCCGAAAAGGGTTTGAATTTGCCACTTGACAAAGTGGGCTTAAAGTTTGTGAATTTGCCACTGCAAAGTGGGCTTAAAACATATATTTATTGAATTATTCCAATTCAAACAACAAGCCTTCATCCACAGGCATTCATACAGTTTATCACTTAAGCAAATAGCCACATGGTAGGATGCTAAACATAATAAGAAAATCACACACAAAAGGGATGCTAAAGCATAAAAACTCACAGATTGACCGACGTCCCTCGAACAACTACAAAATAAAGTTAGTAAAATATGCATGATCTTATATACAGAATCCTAATGCAATTCACTCATGAGATGCAACCTAGGATTCGGCTTCTACAATATGGCATGTGAATCATCTCAAAAACACAAGGTATCACATAGAATCATGGGATAATCAATTAAAGCATAAAGATGCAAATTTGGCCGAATCTTATGCATGGGGCATGGATGTAAAGCAGGGATATGCATGACATGTCAAATATATACATATGTACAGTTAAGGAAAACGATTAAAGAATGGGATAGACAGAAGCGGGGTGGGGAATTATTACAACACTTGAATTATTACATATCCGAAGGAGAGAGAAATAAAATAAAATCCTCACAAACACTCAAAATAAAAATAAGAAAATTCATTAACTAGGAAAACAAACTATTTGTCTTCACGCCTCAGCCCATGTAAACTCATCTTCAATGGAGGGCCCGCTAAAAAATATGTTTATGAAGTTCAAAAATTGGGCCACTAATGTAATTTATAATTATCACGCCACATCAGACATTATAACAGCATATATACGACTAGCCCATGGTCCACCATGTTACCAATTACACAATTCGGCCCTTGAGTAGAAGGCCCAATAAAACCATTATTCAATGAGGCCTTCCACCAATAAAATAAATCAGCCCATGATTGACTCATTCAAAACCACTATCCAATAACCCAAAGAGTTGAATTTCCTTCTATGTGAACCTGTACATGATGAACCACATCTTGGGCAGAACAACACACCAGGTGATTTCAACATAGGAAATGCAGTTCCACCCATTAACAGGCTTTGTTGCTTCAGGAAGCAACTTCACAGCCGAGTCTGCAGTCGATAAAAATGCTTCATTTTCATCAAGGCAGGACTAATATTCTCTTCTATGCGAAGAACAAAGTATCTGCTACCATCAATTACAAGCTCCACTGGATGTGGCTCTCCCTCTTCTCGTGTGCATGTGCCATGTGTGAGTGTTGGGTGTGTCTTGTGGTTGTGTGTCAATCTGCCTATGTGTGCATCTGCGTGTGTGTTGTGGGTGTGTGTCGTGAATGGTTGAGTGAGTGTTGTGTGCTGTGTGCGTGTGTGGGTGTGTTGTGCATGGTGTGTGTTGGTGTGAGTGGTGTGGTGGCTGTGGCTGGTGGTGCTGGGTGTGTTGTGCATGGGTGTGTGTTGGTGTGAGTGGTGTGGTGGCTGTGGCTGGTGGTGCTGGATGTGCTGTGTATCATGCGGCAGTGTGTTAGGTGTGTATCAGTCCCCTCATGGGTGTGTACCGTGTGTTATAGCAGAGAGTGTGTGCATGTGTGGGTATTGTGTGCATGTGTGTGTGAGAGTCATCAATCTGTGATAGCCATGTGTGGTGTATCCATGCTTTGTGAAGGGTATGGCCGTGTATATGGTCTGTGATAGGTGTGTGTGCGTACATGTGTTGAGTGTGTGTGTGTGTATGCCGTGAGTCAGAGAGGGGTGCTGGGTCTTTCCATTTAGAGAGAGAGAGACCGTGTATGTATGTGTGTGTGCTGTGAGTGAGAGGTGTGAGCTGTGTGCGTGTGTGCATGCCGTGAGTGAGAGGTGATGGGCATGCCGAGAGTGAGAGAGAGGTGCGTGTGTTTCAGTGAGGTGCCAAGAGGGAGGGAGATGGCAGTGTGTATGAAGCTCTGTGTATATGGTCTCTCCCTCTTCCTTGTGTATGCTGGGTCTGTCGTGAAAGAGCTGAGTTATCCCCCTCTCCGTGTGTGCTGGGTATGGTGTCTTAGAGAGAAAGAGAGTGAGTGAGAGCCAATTTTTTTATTTATTAATTGTCTGTCTTTTCTTTTTTTCAGGTCAGTGCCTTTATCAATGTATCCGTGAAACATTGAAGAAAGTGAGGTGATTGTTGTGTGTGTCTCCTCCACTCAATACTCCATCCAAGGGAGAGATCCCATCAGCCCATGTGCCTTGTGTCTCTTTTTTTTTTTTTTTTTTTTCTTTTTTTTATCAATGTATTCTCTCCCCATTCACTCTCACCTGCTCCCCTTTTCCTTTTTTTCAATCTTCACCTACCCTCTTCTCTTATTTTCCACCGAAAACAAACACCGACCCCACTTTTTTCTTTTTCTTTTTTCCTTTTTTTTTTATTTATTATTTATATTGTTTTTTTTTCTTTTTATCATTTTCTTTTGTTTATAAAATATTTATCAATTTATATAAAACACACCTAAACATATATACACACACATAAAATTATACAAAAATATATAAAATATTAGTATTATAAAATAATTTGACCAAAATAGTTGAGATTTGGAATTAAAGCTTTACTTTGATTTTTCTGCTGAGAGTGGTCAAAATAAAGTGCCCAAGTCTTAGGGCTGGTCAAAATGGGGTGTCTACACACATAGCACGCAAATGAGATCCAAAACACCCCTATGTTGGGGTAGGATTTCCCTGTCCTATTTTGTCAGGAACTAGGGTTTCACTACGCACGCAGCGGTTTCAAACAACCTATAATCGGGCAAGCAACCTGTCCTAGTTTGGGATAGTCACTATGGATTCCGATATGCACTAGGTCGAATGGTAAAAAATGGTGCCCCGGTAAAAATCGGGGTTAGTGTTCCCATCGTGGTAGAGCTCGTAACCGGTCAGCCTTATGGTACGCAGCCTCCGGCAAATCGTTTAGGAATAGCAGATGGCAAACACGGTGTCCTAGGCGCACCAATGCAAATGCAATGCAAAGAAACAGATGAGTGTAATCAAAACAAGATATCATGAGTTCGAGTCAAGTTCTCTAACTCCCCAGCAGAGTTGCCAGAAACTGTAGACGTCCTCGAACGTCCCGAGAAAATCCCGTTTTGTTCATTAGGCTTACTACAGTTCGGACTCAAATGTCACGATTCTGAATCTAATCTCGCAAAGTGCAATGCGAGACCGATAAATCACCAAAGAGTCCAAATCCAACAAATCGTTTTGAAAAATAGATTTTTAGAAAGAAATGCTAAACATGGACTGCTTTGCCAGATACAGAGTCGCCACCTAAATATTTTGTTTTGAGGGAATTTAGGAAACCCTAACTCGTGCCTAAGGCCATGTGTCCGTCATCTCCAAAGTTGTCTCAGCTCGAGAACTTGGGTACGATTGGGGAAGGTCATGTAATGAGCACCCCCGCTCGCCAGATCAAAGATCGGCCACTACTAAACATGATATCGAGTTTTTGAAAACACGTGCTCTTATTCTTGTTTATTAGCCTAGAATTACTATGTGATGTGCACAGCATATAAGTATAGACTGGATTGCCTAAGTTGGAACAAAGCATTGCATATCCGTTTGTTTTGAAAATGGATTGAAGTTTGCTACTCGCAAGTAGGCTAAAACACGGGTTTCGACGAATTATTCCAATTCAAGCAACCCAACCTTCACCCACAGGCATTCAGGTAGTTATGTCACATAAACACATAGCCTCATGGTAAGCATGCTATCATGGCAGTCACTCACACACATGCAAGGATGCTAAAGCATAAACACTTACTGAGTACTCCAAGCCAAAGAAAGAAGCTAATTAGAAATCATGCATGAATCCTAACTATGCTAAGAATGCCTAATGCAACACATACAAAAATGAAATTACAATAGGCTCGACTATTCTAAGATGGCATATGAGATGCAACAATCGATACATGTATTCAACTTGGAATTGAATTACAATGCAGTTAGCATGATGCGTCGAGCCCGGTGCATGCAATACAAATGAATGCAAACATGCGAACATATAGATGCTAATTGAAACATACCCTAAAACTAACCATCATAAGCTGGTAAATAAAAGGGAGAAAGATGTGGGGTTGGAAGACATACATCACACACACGCACACTTATTACAACATTGCCCTCTCTCGGAGGGTCCGAATAAATAATACAGAATCGAATTAACTAATTATTACACAACATTAATTAATTAACGAATTAACTAAGTAAGTAAGGAAACTAGCATGCAAATTAAACAAAATGGACTGCCTCAGCTCTGTTCCGAATGATAGGGATGCATACATGCTCAAGTCGCTTTGTCGGGAAATCCATCGCGATGCCCTGATTTGCCTCTGTTTGCAATTGGTCCTGCAACACCGCATAAAGCTCCGTATACATCGACCGCTTTTTGTCGCCGGTTTTCGGTTTATCGCAATGCAGAGAAGAAAGGCATGGCAAAGTATTTTCAACAAATGTGTGCATGACTACTCTCCCCATCATTGCACAAGCTCCAGGGAGTGTAGTCCTCGATCCTCGTGCCACCAATGACGCATCTCGATGCATGATGGCCGAGGAGTCGAATTGCACGACTCAATGTAAAATGAATGCACATATGAACACAACAAGGCCTAAACTCCATCATGGGTAATTCGGAGTATCGGCGACCGAGAATCGAGGCACGTTTCGTCACTTGGAGTACAAAACGTCCCTCGTTTCCCGTGTTTGGACTAAACCCTATTCCAAACACAATGCAATATACATGGCATACACAATACAACTAGCATGCAACCCTAAACGCAATACAACCTAATCATGCTAGCATACGAGGGATGATATGCAAACATGCAACTAGCATACACAATGCTATGAACTATGAGTGACATACTCAATTCACATGGGCTATATGGCATACGCAATGCACATACAAAGATGGACATGCACGAAGACATGAACAAAGCATACACAATGCGACGATCAAGCATGCGATAACATGGATATGGCATACATAATGCAAGATGGACTTAAACTAAAATGAATGGGCCTCAGCCACACTCAAATCAGTGGCCATACATGATGAGAATGAAGCAACAACACACATGCAAACATGCACAAATGCAAGGGACCAAACCTAAGGCACAAAGTGCAACTCCACCAAAGCATGGTAAGCATGAAATATGGTATACAATCACATATTTTTCAGCTTTGAAATGACATGCAAGATGGTCCCGAATCATGTAAACATCTCACACAATGCATACTAGATGGCCCGGATACCGAAACTAGTGAAGTGCATTACACTAGAGGTACATAAAGTGATGCTCAAATGACCCAACAAGCCCCAAACAGTCCCTATGCAGGTCCAAGACAGTGGGAAGATGGTCTAAAATGATGGCTCAAAATGCATAGAAATGAAGCTCATACAATGGTCCATAAATGAGGTATTCATGCACAACTCTCAAACACGTTCAAAGAGTAGAAAATATGGGAATATGGCACAAGTATAGGCTCTGAAATGACATGCTCAATGGCCCCAAAACATGAAAACACCTCAGTATATGCATGCAATAGGCTTCAAAACTCAAGGCTAGGCAAGGGTATTACATTACAACCATGCATAGCAAGCATCATTCGACCATGAGGCATAAAAATAGAGGTAAGGCAGTCCAAAACATGCATAAAATTAGTTTAAGGCATGGCCAAAAAGTGCTAGAATCAAAGACCAAAATAGCATGCAATGTAAGCTAGTAAAGAGGATTTGCACTACAAGCATGTGAGGCAATCAAGAGGCCACTAAACCAGAAAAATTCAGAGGTATGACATGCCAAATAAAGCCCCAAAACCCACTGAAACATGGTTAATGCACGCAAGAATGAGATGCTCCTTTGATAGGCTATGAAGAGGGTTATTCTACACATGCAAGATGGACACCCAATATGGAAAAATAAGCTCTAGACAGAGCCTATGCAGGTCCTAAAACTCACCAAAAATGGCATGAAACATGGCTTGGAAGCATGCAAATAAGGGCTCCTTTGTTAGGCCAAATATGCTAGAAATCAAAACAAGGAGAGAGAGGGTCACCCCTCTCTGATTTTGGAACTCAAAATAGCATGCTAGCCACTAAAAATCCACTGGATTTCAGTGGCTAAAAGGCCAAACAAAGGCCAACACAAATGCTCTAAGGCATGGCTCAAAACAAGGTAAAATGAAGCATGCAAGGGGGTAGATGACCCCCAACAGAAAAATAATCTTAAACAAACATGTTAAGGACCTCAAAATAAGACTTTTTTCAGTTTACACCAAATCTCAAAAATGCTTGCAAATATGGCTAAAAGATGGAGTAAAATAAAACTCAAAAGAGGAAATAGGGTGTTACCCTTGTAGCTCAGCAACTCCAGCAGCTTATAGACCAAAAATAAAACTTCTTAGGACCTCTCAAGACCCTTCAAGAAGCTTAGGACAATGGTGGAGGTGTGTGCTTAAGAGGTGGTGTGCAATAGGCCAAGAACAAGACCCTTTTGAACTCAAAATATAGAGATATAGAGAGATAAAAGCTTGGAGCCTTAGACCAAAATCTGAACCTTTTCAAATGGAAGAGAGGGTCTCTCTTATAGAGATACAAGCCCTTAGCTTCTCAAAGAAGCTAAAAACCAAGTTTGAAGATCCTCTATACACGTGTATGGAGGATCCATTCTGTGCCTTTCAGCTGACATAGCTGGTAACAATTCACAGAGAGGCGAGGGTATGGTGGGAGACCAAGAATGTGGTCGACAGACCTGTGGTGGTCTCCACATGAAATGCAAGCAAGTGGTATGGTGGGAGACCAGTAAATGTGGCCCAAAAACCAAGGAGACCAGCTTCCTGTCAAGAAAACTGGCCGACGAAGAGAAAGGTGGTCTCCAAGGAGAAAAGGTGGTCTTCCACCCTTGTACCACCTTCCAAACAATGAAAATAGGGTCCATGCCAAAAATGAACCAAAACAGATGCAAAACGAGGGTTCGGGGGCAAAATGCGCAGCCGGGTGCCCCGAAAACTGACTGTTAAGCATCGAAAGTGGTGTGCGACCACGAAGGTGGTCTCCCGGGCTACAGTGTCCTTCTAGGGAGAGGAAGCAATGTGTGTGCCAAAAACCGTGCAAACGGAGAAAGTTAAGTGGTCCCGAACTGAGGCGCACGGCCGACGGCTCCGAAAACCGAAAACTGGTTCCAAACGGGAAAAGTGACCTACGACCACGAAAAGTAGCCTACGGCCATTGAGAGATGGTCTATGAGACCTCTCCTTCCCTTCAGGAAAAGAAAGCAAGACTTAGTTCGCAAACCGAGGCAAAGCACAAAAGGGTCTCAAGGTTCGGGGGTAAGGCTCTCAGCTGAAACTCCGAAACCTCGGAACGAGCACAACATGCACCATCACCGAGCGCTCAATTAATGACATCTGAGTCTTAAGGTCGGTCAAAAATTGGGTGTCTACACCTCTACTGATAGCCCAATGCGATTATTTCTAAACAAATATTCAATCTTAAGACAGATAATTTATTCAAAATTTCCAAAAGTGAGAGGTATTACGTACTCAACTCCACCATCTACTTCAATATTCGCCCAATTTCATGTTTACAACACCAATTTCATTTATTTATGCAAAATAAATATTATAATCATGTTAGGGCAAACTCTCATTTTTCAAATATCAATCCAAGACCAAAATCAACTATATTGTAATCATATCATTTTATATTTAACCTCATAATCATTCCTAGAACATACACTTAGATACCTCTTTTTTTGATTTTACAATCTAAACCTTAGGTTTGTCCATAATACACCCAAAGCCCTCCATTGTTACGCTATCATCAAATAACTAAGTTAAAAATCATATAAAAGTGTAGAAAAATCCCTACCTCAAGAAGACAGGACGATCAAAGTAAGGTTGAAACTCCAAAGATACCAAAACCCACTTTTATTCAGATGAAAAGAGAGCCCACGATGTGTTCTACCTTTTTCTCAAAGGCACTAGGGTGAAGAACCGAATGGATCTAAGTGAAAAAGAAGAGAGAATATGAGTTTTAGAGAGAGAAACTCAAGATCTAGGTTTTTGGAAAGTTTTAGAGAGAGAGGAATGAAAAAGTGATGAAAAAGGTCATTTTCACGGACCGTTGTACAAGCAGTCCGCTCGACCGTGAAAAGTGATGCTTGAGCGTCAGATACATAGTTCCGCTCAAGCGTGAAAAGTGACGCTCGAGCATAAAATACACATTTCTAGAAGTTTTGCAAACGAAGAACATCGCTCGAGCGCAAGATTAGACGCTCGATCGTCCACCCGCTCGAGTGTAGCAAACGCCGTTCAAGCGTATATACTCTTTCAGTATTTGTAGGTCTGCAAAAATACTAAGAGTTTGAAAAGCTCGCTTAAGCGCAAGAATGACTGCTCTAGTGGAGGAGCAAAATTTACAAAGCCCGCTTGAGCTCAAGAATAGCCGCTCGAGCGGAGGAGCAAAAATCTAGGTAGCAAAGGTTTGGAAAAACAAGCAACCAACCTGTTCCAAACACACAACTACAATCCAAATGACCATTACAAGGAACAACAAGGGAAAAAAGAGATGAATAACAACATTGAATCATGAAACCCGAGTCCGGAACATAATAAAATGTCGGGTCAAAACCGAAGTCACTATACCCAGCCCCTTCAATAAATTGTGTATTGAATATGCAATTTCAATGTTAGTTTTTAACATTTGGTGAAATCAATTTCACTATGACATAAAATTGCAAATTTAGCTTGTGATTCTGTGGAATATAAAATTTAAGTTCAATTTGCAATTTTATTGAACCATTAAAACAGTTTACACACTGAAATGAAATCACAGATTGAATATGCAATTTCATTGCAGGTTAAAATTTTGTAATTTCAAAAAGTATTTTGAGTTAAAAACATATATTTAATACTACTTGCATTGGCGAAAATTGTTTGAAAACTACATGCTTTTTGTAAAAAAAAACCTCGTTACACCTAAGTTTGGAATGGAATATTAGTTTAAATTGCAACTTTGTTAAAAGTATTAAAATAATTGAAATGAAATCAAAAGGTTGAATATGCAATTTTATTACCTGTTATAATTTTGCAATTTCACAAATTATTTTGTCATGATCCAAACTCGTTCCTACAGGTTTGAATCATAATCGACTAGTAATCATGAGATTACCTATAGCCTCAAACAAAAATCAAATCATATTTAAATATATGGGGCCAGAAGTGGAAGTAGAAATATGATATTTGTCCAATGAGGTTGTACATAAATGGCATGAACAAAAACTTCTTATACATTAATAATAACTCACACCATACATACATGAAAAGAACTTACATAACCAAGATCATACATATATCATTGACACACAACCCAAAAATTATATACAGACATGGTCAAACATGATCAACAAAAAAAGACAAAAAATCAAAAGACAAAAGCCTATTGCGTAAGGCATCCTTGGTTGACTCCACAAAAATTTAGTGTTCCTTCACAGGTTCACTAGGGCTGGGACTCGATATTCCGCTGCTCACCTATATATATATATATATAAACGAAATGAACGAAAGTCTAGTGAATAACATCAGTGTAAAAAGGTTATATGAATGAGTTCTATTACATGAATAAAATCATTCTTATAATAGTTTCGTATCATAATGGAATGACCATGGGTCCAACAGATATAGAGATACAGAGCAGAATAGATTATACTTATTGAAACAACCTCGGGCATTACGACCTTGGCTCTAATAAATTACAGTGGTATAATAACAATTGGGTCAACACATAACAAATATTTAGACTTATCAAATGTATAGAGAATCAGATAATCGAAACAACCTTAGGTCTATCTTACTGGATATACAGAATGACTTTGGGTCCATTCAGGTATACAGAATGACCTTGGATCCATCATATGCTTTCATATTTGTCAATCACATTTACGAATCTTTTACCAATCAAACAGATAGAAGACTTATTCATAACACAAAATCATAAGTTCAGAAAACTTACCACATTAGTATCATTTAGAAAATAAGATACATAAAAATATCTTTACTAAGATATTACTCACAAGATTGTAGTTGCTGACACATCCTTACAGATGGACCTACAAATCACATAAACACATATGCATATTGAATCACATTGCTTATTCAATCTGTTCATTAACTTATTTAATTCTCTTAGGCTTCTTTCTATCTTTTTAATTCATTTAAGATGCTCAAAACATGCCCAAGAGTGCTAAGAAAGGAATGAGAATAGAGTTATGAACAGAATATGCCTTTTTAAAATATGTTGAAACAAGACACTTTGCTCGAGCGTAACATTGGTCGCTCGAGCGGACTACATGGTTTGCAAAAGTATTGGATGATCCGAATTTAGACTCGACGGTTGCTCGAGCCAAGGTGTAAAATACAAAGGCGGTCACTCAAGTGGTAACTCGGTCTCAAGCCAACTGCCTATGCCTGCAAAAATACTGGATGCATGCAGAGTGTGCTCGAGCGAAGATTTCATTGCTAATTTTGCTTTTGCGATGAAGACGAATTCTAGGTTTTCTAGATTGAAGAAAAGTGCACCAAACTCATTCTCAAAAGTAAAATTCATGCAATACTTGTCCAAAAACTTGAAAACATATAATTAAACATAAACACTAGGATGGTTTACAAATCTTATGCTTAAAACTTTATGAATTTACCAAAATTAAACCTTAATTCTTCATGCATGTATGAACCACAACTCCTTATTTTCTTACTTTTCAAACACAGGCTCTTTAATTCATATATTCATGAAATTCAACCTTCAAAACCTTAGAAATCAATAATGCATGTATGAGATAGTTTCAAAACTCAATATGGATAATAAATTCATGATCAAATATGAAAATTTTTAACAAAATCATGCATGCATGTATGTCTAAACTCCCAATTCATCATCATTAAGCTTATTACTTGTGTTTAATCTCAACTTCTTCGTGAACTCATTAATTAAATAGCTCCAGTACATGAACATGCCTGGTCCTGAGATTTTTCAGGGCCCAAAGCCAATAATGAACTAATAAATATCACTAGATCATTTTGGGCCCTTTATACATTTTTTTTTTATTCAACGAATTTTTTTTTTTGAAGGTAAAAGACAAAAATTTTGTGCCAAAAGTGTTAGGGTTAGGAATTAGATAGGGAGAGCAAATGGGCTTTTTTAATTTTGAATGGGCCTTTTAATTTTTCAATGGGTCAATTTATTTTAAGTTAGTTTGGGCATTTTTTAATTTTTTTTGGACTTAAAACATACTTAATATATTACACTAAACTATAATAGGAGGGACCTCTTTTTTTGGGTCTATTTTGAGGGGCCCTAAGCCATGGCCTGGTGAGCCTATGCCCAAGGCCGGCCCTATACATGAATTAGGGATTTAATTCTTACCTAGAGTCTTGAATTAGGCTTAATCTAACAAACTCTTGATCTACTCTTCACAATTCTTCAATCTACTAAGCAATTCTTCAAGTTGAGCTCTTTCTCTCTCTAAAAATGAACTCTCTCTCACTCTAGAACTGTCCTCCAGTAGATTTTGAGCTTAAAATATCATTAGCTTCTAACTTCACACACACACACACACACACACACACACACACACACACAGGTAAATTAGTTTAAGAAGGTCTCGTTTGACAATATCACTTTTTAGTTTAAAAGTTTAAAAGTTAAAAAATCACTAAAAAAAATAAAAAAGCCAACAACCTATACTAAAAAGTCAAAAATTTCATTTTCTCTTTATTTTTGCACATCTTTTCGTAAAAAATCAAAAAGTCATCTCAAATATATTAATTTTTTTTATATCATATTTTAGTCAAAAAATCAAAAAGTTACTAAAAAAGCATGTTCCCAAACGAGGACTTAATCTAGGATTCGGCTAACTAAGTGGGATTAAGACTATTTTACTAAAAACTTAATTTTGCTAAACTGAATTAATTTTTAATCAAACTTTCCAATAGGTTCTAAAAATTATGTCATTCACAATAAATTAATCAATTTTGATTTCTGACGCCATTAAGGCCTTCAATTTTAGATTATAATAGAAATCATAACAGATATTCTTACGATCAACAGATATAAAGTCAAAAACTACATTAATCACATAATTAACATTCAAATTCATACATAACACATAAGCGCATGCATAACTAAAGAATTAAAAGCATAATCTGTGGCGGGGTTGACACATACCTTGAGTTTAAAAAATAAGTTTAAAACTGATTGTGTTCAAGAAAATTGTTTGAAATACGAAAGTACATACATTAATACACTCACGATGTTATTAAATTGTATGAATTTTTAATCCCATGAAAATATAGTTTCTAGTTTTATAGTTTCTGTGTTACTCACTCTTTCTTTTAAAAATTTAATATTCATCATTTAGTATATATGGGCCTACTACACTATTTAATATTAGTCTATGGGCTGAGCTTTGAAAAGACCATCGGATCGAATATCAGGCCAAACCATGGGCCTCACCGTTCGGCCCAGACTCAGGCCTAACCTATATATTTTAGGGCCTAGTTGACCCAGCTCATCCTTGAGCCTGGTCTGTGCTAAAGCTCGATGGGCTGGCCCTGGCTGCCCATGAGTTATGGATTTTTTAGTACTTTTTTGAACTTTAAAACAAAAAAATCTAGGTTTTGAGGCTTGTAACAAAATAAATAATTTTTTTTTTAATTTAATCAATTTAAACTCAATCTTTCGATTTTCTTTCAATCTAAACCATTCATCTATTTTTGTTAAGTAAGATCGACAGAAAAAGAGTATTTTAATTATTAAATTTAACATAAGTATACATAAAATGTTTATAATATCATTTTTTTAATTTAATTTGATGATTAAAATTTTTTTTTTCTGTTGATTTTATTTAACGAAAGTAGACAAATGGTTTAAACTGAAAACAAATAAAAAGTTTGGGGTTTAAATTGACAAAATTAAAAATTGATGATTTAATTTGTTGAAAGGGTCAAACCCTAGGGTTTTTTTTTTTTTTTTGTAATTTCCCCTATAAAATATTTAATTTTAGCTCAAATTAATGTTTCACAACTTCAAGAAATTAAATCCTAATTTGTAATTTTTTGAATTGACTTAAAAATAATAAACAAAAATATTAGATAAACCTCAAATGACCAAAAAAAAAAAATGTGAAATAAGATATATACATATATATATATATTTTGGGTATAGCTCAATGTCACATAAAAAATCTCACCCAAATGTTATAAATACAATAAATTTGATGGTGCCAACTAACCCATACTAACACACATACCCCTCCCATTAGGTAGGTACATTGCAATACTACTACATTGGCCCCCCATTTTTTGTTTTGTTTTTGTTTTTGGGGTCTCATTAATTTTTGGGGTCTCAATAATTCAGCAACTAGTCTTTTTTTATTTGAAACGATAAAATACTAATTATCCAAAATTTTATTTAGAAAGTATATGGTGTAGATTTAAAATTATTGTGTTATGACTTATACCCAGAATATATCTCATCCACATATTTTAATTCTTAATAAAATTTTAGATAATTTTTTCATATATGTAGCAAAACTTTGTTTCAAAATTTAACCTTTGCAAGTAATATCTAACTTTTCAAATATGGTCCCCATGACATGGCATATATTGCTGCCAAGCTAATTGATGTCTCAGTACTCCACAGTGGTGTGGATTCTAACTTTGGAAACATCTAATTATTTGATGTTGACTTCTGCATTCAACTTTCCAAAGGCTTCGTTTGGCATAAGATTTTTTTGATTATTTTAATTACAAAAAAATAAAATTAATAAAATAAAATGTCATATTTAAATCGTAATTATTTTATTTTTTCTTTTACAAAAATTTAAAAAATTAAAAAACCCTTCTTAAACGAGACATTTTCTATTTGGCTAGCAATGGCATTGAAGTGGTTCTTTACAACCTTGCATGTTACTGTTTGGCTATCAATGGCATTACAAAAAATAGAATATGTTTAAAATACTATTGTTAAATTTAATTCCAATGATGTTGTAGGTTATATTTCAATTATTGTTGATTTCTAAAGAAACCAATTGACTAAGACTCAATTTCTTATCAATGTGAGAAAATTTAAAAATAGTATTTTAATTGTTTCTGATATTATAAAAAATGTGTTAACTTAGCTCATTGACCACTCTTCTTATTGCTTAAAAACCTAAAGTGCAAGATGATGGTATGTATGGATGTCACAACCACCTCGTTAGTTAAAATTGATTTAATTAATTAATTATATGTTTATTGTTAATTGAATGCTTATGTGCTTAACTGTTATTGATTATCTTGATAATTATTGACTTGCTTAATTGCTTGGTTGAATAAATAGGTGATAATAGAAATTAAACCTGTCTGATTCGCTAATTTTAACAAGTTGAAAAACAACAAGTGGATATGAATTAGAACTTAATTCACATTAGTATAATTATGATTATTTTAGAGGATTAATTTATTTGGATAGAAATGAGTGTTTTTTTTTAAAATTATTTATTTATTTATTATTTAATTTAATTGGAACCTCAATTTAACAAACTAATTGAACAAAAAAACTAAATAGTAAATCATATTTCTACTCATCTCATAAATATAGACTAAAGAGAGAGTGCTTGGTTGCCTTAGTCATCTTTTTTCACATACTCACAGACCCACGTAGAAAGAGAATGAGAGGAAGAGTAAGTTGAGCTCATAGAAGAGAGATTGGAAAGGAAGAAGAAGAGGAATCTTAAGAAAGTTAAAATTTTGGTCTTGAAGCATCCATTAAGGTAATAAATTATTTCAAATTCTTGATATTGAAGCTCTATTACACATCATCTTCAAATATATGAGTTTAAATGAATTGAATTTATCCTTAAATAGGAGATTTGCTCATGTAATTGAGAGCTTAGGGATGCATGTGAAAATAATTGAAGAATTGATCAATTTAACTCATAATCCTTACATGCATGACATATTTTCAAGAGAACAATGATTCTAAACTTATTTTCAAACATGATTCATGGAATTTAAGGAGGGATTAAGCATGAATTAGAGCTTGGGTTAAGAAAATGGATGTTTCATGAAATTGAGTTTCAAAAATGGAAGAATGGGTTTAATTTGACATTTAGAGCCTTATAAGAATTCAATTAAAAATTTGATTTAGGTTCATAAAATTAGATGTAGTCAAATTAAGCCGTAATTGAGACTTAATTAAATTCAATTGAAATTAAATTAGGCTTAAGATTATGGAAATAAATGTGAAGATTAATTATTTGGGTCTTGATTTGCTTGAAAATGGAGTTGAAATTGCAAAATGTACATATTCATGAGTTTCTGATTTAGTAATTTAAACATGATTGAATAATTGTAATTTAATGGGTATGAGTTTAATTTAAGTTTGATTGTGTAATTAGTGAACTTAATAAGGATTTGTATATGATTAGATTATTTATATTTAATTAGTTTGGTTAATACATAGTTAAACTATTTTAGTTGGGGGTTAATAAGCTAATTTATTCCTAATACTAGTCATGCATATTTAAAAGGAATGGAAAAAAAATAAATAAGAATAACCGAATGAAAAATTAGAATCAAATGAGAGAAAACGAATAGAGATCGAACGATCGAATTGAATAGAATGGTAAGAGTGTGATTGTAATTGTGTTGTGTTTGACTTTATTTGTTTAGGTCGGACGCCGAACCATAAGTACGTGTATCGAGGAGCCCACTGTGAGTAACATTGTTGTAAAGATATGTTCAAATGTATTTATTTTCTGATTGATAAATTATATTAGTTTCTGAAATGATACTTTTTATTGTCTGAATGATGATCCTATTTTTTGAACTGTATTCATGGCATCCATAGTATATTGCTATTGTTATTGATATTGTTATCGCTATTGTTACAGAGATCTCTGTTAGTTTCAATTCTTGGAACTATTGTCTATTATTTGATAGACATCAATTGATTGTTCGGTCTTTAAGACCTATTGTATTGTTACTATTGAATGTACTACGTATGACTTATACGAATATGATTGATTGAATTGTACGATTGAACAATTGATTGACAAAAAGCTATTGATTGCAACTAATCTATTGATAATCGACTGTTTCAAATATTGTAAGGACATCATTTTTAACCTCTTTACACAGCTGTTATTCATCGGGTTTTTACTCACTGTTTACTATATATTTGTAGGTGATCGAGTACCGAATCAAAGTTAGTGGCGTCGATCTGAACCCTTGTTTTGTCAAGCCAGCTATTGTGTCTCCTCACAAGGTTCCGAACCAACATGTGTCAAGACATTTTGGGTGGTTCAAATTCACCCTTTTGATATTGCTAAGTGAAAAGAATGTTTTATGACTTTTGTTAATACTATTTTTGATAATGGGATTTAATTCCGTAACTTGTGTTTTGTCTTGCATATATGTGTTTTATGGATTTAAGTGTTCGTGGATATAACTATGTATATGAAAGTTTATTTCCATTCAGGTCCTCATAGTTCATTGGACGATGTATGTTATTATTGATTGGCTTCCGTCAGCCCTTTTATATTGTATTATTGTTAAACAGGCCTTCGGTAATCACAAATTATTGGCCAGTTACGACGCTAAATCTATAAGGGCGGGTTTGGGTCGTGACAGTGGACATCCCAAAAATTACGCCCTTGTTTAACTTGTCTCTTGAGTGATAATTTCTGAGAAAAAATTTTAAAAATTTATTTGGTTAAAAATTTTTGATTTTTTTTTTTAAATTACTTTTCTCTCTACTATATCAATCAATCATTTTTTCTTTCTTCTCTCTCCTTCTCTCACATCCACCGCAATTAATCATTTTTTTCCTCACACCCATTTATTTAACTACAAAAAATAATAATAATAATTAAATAAATAAAATAAATAAATCATCTTAAACTCCAAAATTATTTTCAAAACAAATACAAACCAATCATATTTGTGGGAAAATGCTAAAATCATAAATACTTGCATTTGTCCTTTGATTTTACAATGTGAGAGGGAAAAGACTATGAATATCTACAAGCATAATAATGAGTCCATATTCTCTAAAATAACTTTTTTTAGAGTAATTTTAAAGTATTTTTTTTAATGACTAAGATTCAATTCTACAAAAGTTGAGGAATACAACAGTCATTTCACCTTATAACTCTCAAACCCTAAAGCCATACAAAAAAAAATTATTCCAAAATTACTCTAAAAAAATCACTTCAAGGAATCTTGACTCGACAATCAAAATATATAAAGATTGTGTTTGAATTTTAAATTTGTCAATACAAAGAGAAATGTTAGGAAAATTAAATTAACAGCAATGGTAGAGAGCTCTAATTTTTATGGCTCAAATGGCTCGAATTTGTCAAAACGACGTCGTTTTGGCAATTTTAAGCCATTTGAGCCACAAAAATTAGGGCCCTCAATCATTTTTCTTAAATTAATTCTCCATATTTATTTTAACATTTAATTAAATAAGTTTATAATTTTTTATATTCAAATTCAATTTGTGTATCGTTATCCCTTAAAAAAAAAATAGTTATCTTTAAAAGAAATGACAATTAGTGAAATACGTGTCATGAGAAAATTATTAAAAACGTAATAAATCTATATCATCCCTTTCTCCATTATTTCATACAATTTTTGGGATTATAAAATTAAGATCTTACGAATAATTGATTGGACTACTTAAGACATCTTATGCTCAATATCTATACTTACTATATATATAACCAAATGTAGTTGTTAAATCAAAAGGCTCCAAAACTTGAATCCTAAATTCTCATAATTTTAAAGAAAAAAAAATATTATGTGGCACTTCCCTTCACCTCATTTTCCACTCTTCAAGCCTTCTCACTCCTTCTCCCTATATAAAATATAAAATTAAAAAATAATAAAATATTCATCTATATCCATCACCAATAATAATATTTATCTCAAAATAATAAAATATTCATCCATATCCATTACCCACAATAATATCTATCTCATTCTCAATCTCAATTTATAAAAAAAGAAAAGAAAAAAAGAAACCAAGAACTTCTACAACTTCCACACACACGTTTCTCTATTCAGTTTATTCCAGTCATTTTTTATTTGCTCATAATAACTCATCTTCTCCATTGTTATATTTTTCAAGTTTGATTATCTGCAAAAATTATTACAAGGTCAGTGTAATATTATTTTTTACTTTATATGCATTTTTTCAGTGTTTGTTACTTTGAGTGTATATATATATTTTTTCATTATTTTTCAGTTCATCTATCTTTTCATCTTCTTTATTATTACATTTTGCATGATTTGAGCTTGCTTACTTTAAAATTTTTAATTTGCTTTTGTTTTTCAATTTAATTAGATTCGAAACTCATCAAATCTTGAATTTAATTTATTTTATTTTATCTCATGTCTATCACACCATCACACTTATTAATGGCTTCGTGTAAATTCTCGAATTCAAGAAGATTAACTCTGCATAAAGTTAATCTCACATTTGCTCTTTCAAAGCTCTCTCAAATGAGAGTTCTTCGGATCATCTACAATCAATATACACCCACTTAACAATACAATCACCCACAATAACTTCAAAACCTTAAACACAATTTCTCAATTTTAAAATTTAAAATTTTTAAAAAATATATATATATTTGGCTTAAAGTGATTGGCACATCTAACAATATTTAATTTTGAAATTTTAAAATCTTTAAATTTTATCTAAACATGTGTAATTTAAAATTTTGATTTTTTTTTTTTTTTACAATATTAGAAAGAAAAAAAATGGCTCAAATCTATTAGTGTATTATCTAAATTTTGAATTATTACACATAGCATAATATTACTGGATTTAACATTTAAATTTTAAAATTAACCAAAATATCTAACTACATGATTTGAGAAATTTCAATACTTTATTCTGAATTTCCAATTTTTTTATTTTTATTTTTACAACACTTAAGTTGCTAGGTGTTAATTTTTTATTAACTATCCATGATTTTATCCTAAATTATTGGTTAATGATTGACCACTATTAAATTCTTTTTGTAAGCTATAATGATAACAATTCACTACCATCAATTTCAAAATTTTCTATCAATGTATTTAAAAAAACAAAAATCATTATCAAGCATGCAATTTAAAAATTAAATATATTTTATTCTATTACAACTTTATTAAAAGTGTAAATTTATTTTGCTACTATACAAGAAAATATATATGTCTTTATTTTGATATAACAAAAATTAAATTATCTTCTATTCATACATAATCTCTCATAAATATCTTATCTTTTTAAAAATATTGATTATCAGCAACCGAATTTCCACATTTCTCTCTTTTTTTTATTAATTTTTTATTTTTTTAGGATGTTTATTTTATTTTTATCTTTTTTCAAATTAGATTTGATATCTATCTTTTTACCTATATATCTATATCTATACTATATATAAGGAAATATAGTATCTACTCTAAAATTTTCAAAGTCTCAATACTTAATTCTCAAACAGTTGATATTCTTTTTCCTACATGTCACTCTCTCAAAATTATGTTTTAAAATTTTCTTCATCCTTATTTTTCTCCAATAAAACACATTTTTTTTTCGTCTTAATATTGTTTTTATTTTAAATTTTTAACTTTTAAAATCTTTTATTATCTAAGACTCCTTATCTCTTTTTATTTTATTTTTTATTTTGCTTAATCTTCTCCTGTATCTTCATTTATCTTTATTTCTTATTCCTTCCTTTTTAAATTTTTTTTTAATCCCCAATCCTATCATTATCTCCAACTTTATTTTTATTATATTGTTCATATGATCCTTTTTTTAAATTTATTTTAATCTTAAATCTAATAATTATCTTCAAATTTATTCCTATCTGATAATGATCTTCAATTTCATTTCTATCTTATTTTTCCAATGCTTCATATTTTAGCTATATATTCTAACACACCATAGAGTTTTTTTAGTGTTTGCATATTGGGTATAAAGTTTTGTTCAAGCTCTGCGTTTAAGATTCGAGTTGCATTCAATCATCAACAACGTCACAATTAGTTAAGCAATTGTAGGATTCAAGGGTTGATGAATTTTATTCTTTTTGTATACCTATGTGTATATGTACTAGGTGCATTTTTTGTTGTTTTCTTTAAAGCGGGCTTTGAACATTTTTACATTATTTGTAGTAGTGTTCATTTTTACATTATTTGTAATAATACCCATTTTTACATTATTTGTTTTTAAAGCTATAATAATGTCCAATAGAAATATAGTTCAAGTTGCTAAATAACTTACTTGGACTAAGATAATTTTATAATCAATGTTTTAAATGACAAATTTATAAAAAAAAATGAATATATGAACTTAAGTATGAGATAGTTATCATATTCAAAATATTTTTTAGTTACAATTTCCGATTATATTTTAAATTTATAAAAAAAATTTATTTTATTATACAAAAATTACTATAATAAATTATTTAAATTATATATTCCCGTGCATAGCACGAGTTATTGCTAGTAATTATATAAATGAAAGGGTCCAACTTGTTTTATGTTGAGATTAACATTAGACCTGTCCAGTCTGGTCTATGGGTTTATTTTTGGGTCTCGTTTAGATAATTCAAACCGTTCAATGTATAGAATTCGTCAAGCACTATATCCTTGTAAAAAATCACGTTGATCGAATAGAGATAGCTATTTGATCGGAGTAGAATTCTGTCAACCATTTATTTTTTCTCTGTTTATTTTTTTAATACAAATCTGATCTGATCTAATCAAATAGCTATTGAAATCCGATCAACGTGAGTTTTTATAGAGATATAGTACTCGACGAGTTTTACAAATTAAATAGTTTAAATTATCGAAACGAGACCCAAAAATGAGCTCATGGACTGGATTGGACTGGACAGGTCCAGTCTTGATCTCAACATGAGACAAGCTGGACCCTAAATGAAACTCTATAATTTTTATAATAAAAAATAGTAAATAATATTTAAATATCAATACTATATACTTTATAAACTTAAAAAACTTATCTTCATTCATAGCTTTGCGGCATCGGTGCATTAAATAAACAACAATATTACATATTTAGAATTATTTATTCAAAATTTATGTAAAAATGAGAATCAATAATTCAAATTTATTTCACGTTCGTATCTCAAATTTTATCAATTTAATTTTTGCCACACATACCCATTGTTGGTCAATTTTGGGTCCTTAACTTTTTTTTTTTTTTGTTAAATAAAATGTTGACAAATTGTATATACCTTGAATAAAAATGTCTAAGACCCCCTTTTTTTTCACCCCCTTTGACCCCCTCTCTTTCTCATTGGTTGGATTTTTTTTTTTTTTTTTTTTTGTTTCTCTTGTCCTCCAATCACCACCTACCACATGTGTGTGGGGGTGGTGAGGGTGGTGATTAGAGGGGGTCTCCATCACTCCTCATACATTGAAAGGGTTAAGTTTCTCTTATGTTGGCCATTTAAACTCGAGAGAACGTTCTAGTTTGGTAGGTCCATTTTGAGATTGATTTCGGTGATTCAAACCATTCACCTTTTAGAACTCATTGAATAAAATATTTATGTGAAAAATCAAGATGGTCAGATATCGGTAGCTATAGGTTTGAATCAAATTTGTATTATAAAAAATATATATGACTATTCTTAAAATTATATTAGCCCCATCTATTTTTTTTAAAACAAATATCATTTAAACGTATAGTTACCGATGTCTAATTATTTTGATCTTTTTTATGAATATTTTTCTTAACGAGTCCTAAAAAATAAACTGTTCAGATTACTAAAATGGATTCTAAAATAAACCTATTAAGCTTAAATACTTTCTCAAATTGATATGATAATTTGAAAGAAGCAAAATCCATATATATATATATATATTAGGATAAATTACAAATGCATCCCCTGAGATTTGATTAAAATACGAATCGCCCTTGTGGTTTTAAAAACTACATTTTACCCCCTGAGGTTTCTAATTTCATAACAAATCGTCCATTTTATTAATAAATTATCAAGTCAATTAACAGTTTTTAATGATATTAGAAATATATTTTAATTAATAATTTATATAATTTTATTATTGTATAGGAGAGTAACTATGAATTTTATTTTTTTAGTTAATTCTGTTAAATAAAAAATTCTAACAAGAGGTATATGTAATTTTTAAAACCAGAGGGAACAATCCGTACTTTAAACAAATCTCAAATGAAGTATTTATAATTTACCCTATTTTTTAACTCAAGCCAAACCTATGTTGAAAAATGTAAGCTTTTAGGAATAATGAAAACTAAGTGGTGAGTTGTTAACCTAGTAGTTGTGGCATTTTGGTGAGGTCTTAAGCCCTGGGGTCCCAAGTTTCACACTCCTAGGGCTAAATCTTAGAGGTTTGGTGTAATGGTTCTAAGACGGCTCTCTAAGTGCTGGATAACTTGTATCCTAGGCTTGGGTGTGGATCGAATCCTAGCAGTTGCACTTTTCTGACTGAAATGATGTATGCATTGTGGAGTCAATGCACACACCTGAGATCTGCTCCTCGTCCTACTCTAATTAACTGACATTAAGTAATTGATTCCGAAGTCAATGGAGGACAAGTTTGGAGAGTTTACTCATTAACCAAAAAAAAAAAGAAAAAGAAAGGGAATTCTCTAGTTGCTAAATTCAATTGGAGAGTTTGGTTGTCTCTTTGTCGGCTCGTAATAGTACTTATTTCAATAATTTAATTCATGTTGTGCAACTAATTAGAGTTAGGGGTATTTTGGGAACCAAGTAAAAATGTGCGTTTTGCAGTTTCAAAACGCAGCCAACAACTTGGCTTTTTTGGCAAGAGACCATTTGGGAAGGTTGCAAAACGTAGCATGTGAAATTACGTCAACCACCTTCTAGTTGCAAATTGAGCCACATAGGTGAAATTGTAGGCTGTGTTTGGTTAGTCTCTCTAAATATATTTCCATCCCAAGTTTTGCACATGGCGTTTGTTTGGAGTTTCAAAATGTAATTTTACACTCAATTTTGAAAACTCTATCAAAGGCGGGAAAATTTGGGCTAACCAATCGTCCCACCGGTTGACTAGAACAATGTAATTTTTTTTTTCAATTGACATATGTTAATTTTTATATATTCGAAAAAAATATTTTCTGAATTTTTAAATTTTTTTTATGTGTTTTAATAGAATTTTAAGTTGTATGTTTGGTTATGAGTTATAAGTTTTTATGTCAAATATCATATGTCACATCAAAAATTCTCCACTCAATTCATAACTCTCTCACTAAACAAATTTTTCACACACAAATCATAATTTCAAAACTCACAAACTCAAAATACAACTTCTACTCTCAAATCATAATTAGAAAGCTCTACCAAACGCAACCGTAAATTTTCTAAATTGGATGGGGGTATTTTGGTTATTTTATTGTGATGTGACATCATAAATAAATATAATAAAAAAAGCCAAAAACAGCTTTTTATCAATTTCCCAAATTACTTTCTAAAATAGCAAAAAAGCTTAGTTAAAAATCAAAAGCCAACTTTTAACCATCTTCCCAAAACGCCCATTATTTCAAAATTAATTTAGATAATTTTGATCTTTTTATTTTTATTTTGTATAGAGTTTATTGAATAGAAAACGCTTACAAAAATAAAGTTAATTGAACATTGGTAATCTTTTTTTCATCAAATTATATTTGTATTCAATTTTATATTTAAATTGCATTTGGCAATCGTTTTTTTAGAAAATGTTACTTATATTGATCAACTTAATTTTTTATAGATATGTTTTACTCTGTAAAGCATGGGTACTCCAAAAAGGGTGTCGAACGAGTACCAGGTACTTACTGGGTATGAATACGCGTACTGGGTATGCTAAATACATGACGGGTATAGCAAATACATTTAGGTACATCGTGGGTACGACACTAGTACGATGATTTTTTTTTTTTTAAACTACTAAAATTTGTTGCAGCCTTTATTATTCTTCTTTCAATTTTGAAAATATCAAGTAATTTATTTTCAAAACCTTTTACCCATGAGTTATGATTTTGTTCTATTTTGCATCCTGTTTTAGACAAGTAAAAAAGAAAAAGAAAAAATTATATAACTTTTTAGATAAGCTGTTCTGTTTTTAGTTTTGATATTGAAATTTTGATTTGTATGTTGGATGTTTAGTTATAAATTTTAAAAATAATAATAATAAAAATTGATGTACCCCAACCGTACCCATACTTTACTTTCTTTTTTTTTTTTAAGAATTTGCCATATTAGTGTACTTGTATCATACCCGTATTCGTATCTGCACTCGTGCTTCATAGGTTTTACTCGATATACCCTAAAAATTTGACAATACAGATCATCGAAATGGGTCTCATTGGCCACACGATAATGACTTCTATGCCCCACACAACAGTCACGTTACCTCCGTAAATCATTGTAACTATTTGAACAGAGTATTTATACAAAAAATAAGATTGAATTAAAAAATTATAAACACATAATCGGATCAAATCATAATTTTTAATAATAAACAACTATCTTTTAAAAACAAATGTGATTCATGGCTAGTTTGGAAATTAGTTTTTTAGTAATTTTTTAATTTTTTATAAAAAGTCATGCAGAAATATAGAAGAAATTATTTGACAAATTATAATGATTTTTTAACTTTTGACTAAAAATTATTGTTCGAAATTGTTTATTTAAATAAATTTTTTACATAAATGATATAGTCAAATAACTTTACAAAATAAATAATTAAAATTATTAAAATGGGTCTATAATAAGTCCGCAAAAGGCCAACAGATCTTCCAATTGGATTTGCTAACAGGAGTTAACCCTAGCGCCAAAATCAATCATGTTGTTGCATTCATTTTTTGTTGTGCATATGAATGTAGTAGGGTCTGTTTTTTTTTGTTTTTGTTTTTGTTTTTGTTTTTGAGCAGAGTAGTAGGGTCTGTTTGGTAAGCCAAAATGTTGACAGCTTACATAAAAAAGGAAATGACTATTGGGTTTGGTAGGCCATTCTAGGGTCACTTTGGTAATATGAACCGCTTATTTTATACCGTTTATTAAGAAGATAATTAATGTAAATAACTAAGTTTATTGGATTTAAGTAGTTACATCTTCATATGATATTTGTCACATACAATTAAAAGATAAATATGATTTTAAAAATAGACCGTCTATTTTAAAAAAGATAAATGCAATTTGATTATTTGGCTACTAATGTCCAATCTATCTGATCTTTTGCATGAATCCTCTTCTTGATCAACTCAAAAAATGTATGGTTTGAATAATTTAAAATGGATCTATTAAGCCTAACAATGCTTGATCCAACTAGAGAGGAGTTTAACAGTAAGTCTCATAATTTTGACATAATTATATTAGATTTTTTAAATGTTTTAATTCATATAATACTTAATTATATTTTTATCAATAATTTGTTAATCATATAGATGAAAAAATAATGTTATCATATCTTTTACTTTAAAATGTATATATATGTATTATTTATCTTTGTATTTGCAGATTAAAAAAAATTAATATAATTATATAAATAAAAAAAAAATTCAAACTATTTATATCTTCCCCAGACCTCTAGGGAGGTCACTGCAATTTACCCATTAAAAAGAAAACATACCAAAGGGAATACTCTCCACCCATTTATATTCCCACCAATACAAGAAAAGAGAAAACCAAAAACTAAATAAAATTATATGAGAGTTGGTGATGTGAGAATAATAATGTTAGAATAAAAGATTACAAGAGCTATAACTCTTAACAAAAATGCTTAGGATTCTAAAGTTGGAAATTCTCATGACTTTTAAAATGATGTGGATCAATCATATATTTTTGTTTTTTTTTTTCTTTTTAGAGTAATCACAGGTGAACGGAGATTATGATGTTTTTGAAGATATGTAGCATTATTGAACTCTTAAAAATTGAAAAGGTCATCCCAAAAATGGCCAAATGAGAGAGAGAGAGAGAGAGAGAGAGAGAGAGAGGGGGTACAAGCAATGAAAGCTGTGATTGAAATTGACGACAGAACCTTTGCAATTTGAGAAGCCCAACTAAGGTGTCAAGTTGGAAACTGTTTCAGGCTTTTGTGACTTCTGGGGCCCACCATTGTGGCCCATTATGAGGCCCACTATTTCTTCTGTCCTTTTCCATGAATTTCACTCATGAGAGAGAAGGATGGAAAATTATTTGAGGTAGAAAATTACAAAATATATTCTCCTATCATTTTCCTGGAAAACAAACACTAGATTTGGATTCTATATATGTACAAGTTTGTTGTTGTGGACATGAAATGAGTCCTTGTTGCTTGAAATCTGATCTACAAATGAGTGTTGTGTAATTTTATTATGTAAAATTATTTGAGGTAGAAAATTACAAAATATATTCTCCTATCATTTTCCTGGAAAACAAACACTAGATTTGGATTCTATTTATGTACAGGTTTGTTCTTGTGGACATCAAATGAGTCCTTTTTGCTTGAAATCTGATCTACAAATGAGCTTTTTGTAATTTTATTATGTAAAATTATTTGAGGTAGAAAATTACAAAATATATTCTCCTACCATTTTCCTGGAAAACAAACACTAGATTTGGATTCTATGTATGTATAAGTTTGTTCTTGTGGACATGAAATGAGTCCTTTTTGCTTGAGTTGTGATCTACAAATGAGTTTTTTGTAATTTTATTATGTAGTAATAATTACCCTGTTTGGTTTTAATTGATTTTTTTTTAGTTGTTTTTTGTTTTTAGTATTTTTTTAAAAATATTTTAAGTAATTTTTTACATTCTAGATATACATAACTTAGATGTACCTAAAAAGTAAAATATTTAAAAAATTCAATACATAAACAAGAATATGAAAATGTACTTAATTTTTGTATTTGATGAATTTTTAAAAACATTTTTTCTATAAATATTATACTTTTTAAGTGAATTTAGGTTAGATGCATCTAATTTTTTTTTTTTAAATTTAAATATTAAATTTGTTGACTAAAAACAAAAAAAATATGAAAAATAAAAAACTCAACTTTTTGAAAATTTGGCTCAATTTTATGAAACTAAACAAGGTGAATAAGATTTGAACAAATTCCCATGTTTAATTTGCATCTATTTTTTTTTTTTTTTTTTTGTTTAGTTTGATTTTCAGAATCTATTTTTAGATTTTTTTAAAATAAAATTAAAAAATAATTTAGTTATAATAAGAAATAAAAAATTTCATATGGTTTTAAATTTTTTAGCCTAAAAATAATTTTTATGTTTATTTTTATCTAATTAATATCTAAATTCTTAGAAAAAACTAAAAAAATTAATTCTACAATTAAAACGAAACAGGTAAATTATACTTTATCCCCCTTATGTTTAGTCATATTTCGACTTTAGTCCTTAAAAATTATTTTTGTCCAGTCTAGCACTTCATGTTTAAATTTTTTTTTTTAATTTACTCAAAAAACTAACTTTTATTTAAAATTAAGCAGAAAATGTCATGTTAAATGTCATATAACATAAAAATATATATTTTTACATAAGATTTTGGGTTTGTGTCAAATATGTGAGTTATATGTAATAAAATATAAAATATTTTTATATTACGTGATTGTCAATGTGTCATTTTCTGTCTAAGTTAGCTTTTGAAATAAATTGTAAAAAAATTGAAACATAAAGAGCTAAAGAAAAAAAAAAATTAAAAACTAGAGTGAAAAAATAACCAAATACCAAAAAGGAACATAATTTATCCAAACCAAACAGATCCGATTTCTACATCAGAGAGTGTTGTAAAATGAAAACTCATAGTGAGGAGAAGTTATTTGGTGGTTTTAGCACAAAGTCACGTGAGGTGAAATCTATAATTTTATATTAAATAATTAAAAAAAACAAAAAGTATAATATATAAGGCAAATGAGTGAGAGCACTAATTAGTGCTACCATTAATGATGTGGCGGTGGGTCTCACCATAAATGATTTGATGTTTTGGCCTTGGTGTTGTATTTTTTTTTTTTATTGAGTGCCATGTCATTAGTGATATTTTTAGAGCTCCAAAATTAGTGATCTCTATCATTATTACACTTACACCTTATACCTTACACCTTACACTTACACCTTATACTTAAAATTACACCTTATACTTACACCTTTTTTGAGGTTGCATATGGTGTGCAACACACTTACACCTTACACCTTACACTTACACCTTATACTTACATTTACACTTTACACTTACACTTTTTGTAAAGTTACATATGGTGTGCAACTATAAGTGAATTGCACACTTAAAAAAAAGTCATATAATAATTGATGATTAATGAAAGTATGAACACATAATACTCCTGACCATCAAATAATTTGTCAATAGTGAGACTTGAATGATATGATAGTCCAACCACTACTTCGTTTTTTTAAATTTTTTTTGCCATTTTCTTTGTTGGAAAGGTTCATTAATGTCATCTACTTATTCAACCATTATTTATTTTTACTTTTATTTTTGTAATATATTGCAAATAATAGTTATACAGAAATGATAGAGACTACTAAAAAAATTTATCACTAATAGCTCTAATGAGTTAGAAAATATAAAAAATAAAAGAAAAAATAAAAACACAAGAGACAATCCTCACATTAAAGGGAGAGTCACCTCATTAGTGCTCTCCTAAAACCCCTTTTTTAGTGCTCCTAAGCATTAATTGATAGTTATACGAGGGCTTGTGATTGGTCAACAAACATTGAATAAATATGCAATGATTAATTTTTTTTTCTTGGTAATGAAAGCAACATGGCCTCTCTGTTATCAAGTGCCCACGAGTATGCCAAGAAAACCATAATGTTGATGACTTCAATTCATTTTAAGTTGCTTTGTTAAATGAAAGAGTTTGAATTCAATTGTCAATCTCATTTAGTAATGCAGTCAAATTAAGAATGAGAAATGCTATGGATTCTAAATAAATTATCAAATTTTTTACGAAATTTCTCACATAAGTGTAGGTCCTATACAAATAACATATATGGGTCCTATACCCATGTAAGGGGTTTGGTAAAAAATTTAATAATTTATTTGGGGTCCCTAGCATAACTTATTAAGAATTAAGAACATAAAAAATATAAATTAATATTTATTTTCAATACATCAAATATATTTTTATTAATATGAGTATTATTTTATATTTGTTAATAATTTTATATAATTTAGATTTGATTTTTCGTTTATGGTTCGAGTTAAAATTGGCTCGTTTATTAATTGAATTAACTCGAGCCAATCTCAAAATTTTCAAATACTTAATGAATAGAATTCTTGAATTCAACTTGAGTTGAAACTCGATTAATTTCCAATGATTTGAGCTCTAACATCCCAAAATTCAACTAATTTGCAGCCCTATCCATAAGGAGGATAAGAGAAATAGAGTTAGGTGATTGTTAACAATAATTAGTAGTGTCTATTGCTTAAATATGTTGATTCGCATAAAAATCAACAACAATCTAAGTAAAGGGATTGGTTTTTCTGTAATCCATATTAAAGGACTAGATGGTCTAGTCTGGCTCACTTAAACCTTTAATTTATATGAATGATATACACATAAGTACTTAAAACATGAACGAAATGAATTAAATTAAATTAATTCAATAATCTTAATTAAAAGATTTTATTTTATTATCTTTTTTGACCATTATAGTTTTAAATATATATATATATATATATATAAGTTCTAAGAGTAGATCGTCCAATTGAAACCCATGTTGTTGGCCCGATAGGCCATCGAGAGGCACTTAAGTAAAGCAGTAGCTACTTGCTATTATTGGTGTGAATTAGGAAACAGCATCAATTTTCAAATAAAAAAATGCAAGATACTGGACAATGTGGTCAATTCACCATTACTCTGTATTCAATCCAAGTTGAAATTTTCATTTTGTGTTATAATGATATGCTCTCTGGCTCAGAAGGTGGGTTGTGCATAAAGCACAGCAGTTATTGTCGATTTCAGGTCTTATTTTGATAATTCGAATATTTTACTATCTAGAGTATATTGAGTAGACTTATTTGTAAAAAATTAAATTGATTGGATAGCAGTAACACTTTCATCTAAGTACATTTATATTTAGTTTTATATACAAAATCACATTATTGAAATATAAATGTGATTAGATAAAAGAGTTATTAATACCTGATTAACTTAATTTTTTACAAATATATTTTACTTAATATAAATAAAAAAATAAATAATTCAAATTATCAAAATGGAGTGTGGAGTGAACTTCATTGATTGCACAACAGTATGCATGAAGCACAACCGTCTCCCAAATTCCTCTAACTTATATAGTGAATGTTGTGAGTTCAAATCACAATGCAGAGTGGTGGAAATGATACGTTTTTTTTTTTGGAAAAATGTCTCGTAGTTCAAATTTTGTGGCTCAAAAGTGGCTCAAATGGCCAAAACGACGTCGTTTTGGACATTTTTATGTTGTTCTGTACTCAAAACGATGTCGTTTTGGCCATTTGAGCCATTTTTGAGCTACCAAAATTTAAGTTACGTAGCATTGTCGTTTTTTTAGAATAGATTCTAACGAGTAAAAAAATCAAAGCTAAACTTATCAACGGCGGGCACAGAATTCATTTTTCATTAAAAAATTAGGTTTCTAGAGTTAGATTTATACAAATTAATTGGTTGACATTGACTCAATCAAGTAAAGTAAGGATCTTTTGAGTCGGTGACACGGCACACTTGGATATTTATTTCTTTTAACAATGAGATGGTGAGATTGAACAAAATAATTAAGCGCATCAATGTGGGTTATTAATATAAATTTAATTTTGGAAAGTACGCACATGGCCACTACCACAAGTGGTTTTAAAGTAATAGGTTTGAGTAGGTAATTATCGGATTCGTTTAGTCCAAGGAATTGTGATATCAAAAGTAACTTTAATATCTCCTATGTTTATTCTTAGATATTATTCCTTTTTAAAATGTGATTGGAGTTGCCTTAATTCAGTATCCTGTGTTAGGTCCTTTTGTTGCACTACTAAAAACAAGGCCTTTTGAGTCGGTTTTTTTGAGTCGGCAAATTTTTCGTCATAAAGGTAGTCTTTTGAGGCAAGAAAGTTACCGACGCAAATACCATACCTTTGAGTCGGCACCGTTGGCGACACAAAAACTAATATTTGATAGCATTATTTGAGTCGGTATTTACCGACTCAAAAGATAGACTTTATGCCGGTAGTATATACTTTTGAGTCGGCAAATTTGTCTTAAAAATTACATCTTTAAAATTACATCTTGCCAAGAATTAGCAAAATATATTTTATAACCAAGATATATATATTTACTTGATTATATTTAATACTCATTTCGATATTAAAAATAATAGTTAAATTAAAAGAGAATTAGTAATATAAAACTAAAAGTGATTCTAATTATTTTATTTTATTTTATTTTTATTTGGATAATAAAAATATGTAGAAATAGAATTATACAAAATTTATTTAAAAGATTAAATATAAATATGTTGTGATTGGATTAAGAAGAAAATAGTGTATATAGGCATAAAAATTTAAATTAAATAATTTAATGTTAAATAAAAATAATTTAATGTTAAATAAATAATTTAATATTAAGACATAAAAAATAATTTAATGTTAAATAAATAATTTAATATAGGCATAAAAATTTAATGTTAAATAAATAATTTAATGTTAAATAAATAAAAGATTAAATAAAAAATAATTTAATGTTAAATAAATAAAAGATTAAATAAAAAATAATTTAATGTTAAATAAATAATTTAATATAGGCATAAAAATTTAAATTAAATAATTTAATGTTAAATAAATAATTTAATGATAATAAATAATTTAATGTTAAATAAAAATTAAATATAAATTAATATTAAGACATCAATCGGATCGATAAAAATAAAAATAAAAATAAAAAAATAAATTTAATTTGTGCGATACATGTAATTAAGCACATTCGCTTTTATTATTTGTATATCAAGATAATTTTTTGAATATCATAATAATGAAATTATAATTATATGTATATATATTTATAGATATACTTTTATATTAAAATTGAGTGTATATACTATAAATAATAAATATGTCAATTAATAACGGAAAGAGGTAGAGTGGAAGTGGATTTAGAGTGACGAGTTTGGGTCCGTCAAGCTTCCAAATGGTTGTGGGTTCAAACTTGGGAGGGGCGCCTATAAGAAAATTATGGGTTAAATTTCTTAAAACATTGAACCACTTTTGAGTCGACGATCTTGTCACAAAAATAAAACTTTAACGTCGTCCGCGACTCAAAAACATTGCGACCCCACAATTTAGGCCCTTGAGTTTGCCAAACGGCAAATGTCTCGAAACTATTCTTGACGACTCTGTGACTCAAAAGGCCCTGTTTTTAGTAGTGTTGGCAAATTTCATGGTACAAAATTAAGGTTGTAATTATTTAGAATTTTTCAAATTTTTCAGTTTTGGTCTTCTTGCTTGAGCGGGGAAAGTGACACTCGAGCGGAGATTGGACCCTTACAGCATTTCTCTCATGCTTGCAAAAATACTGGATAGTGGGATTCCACGCTCGAGCGTGAAAATTTCCGCTCGAGCGTAGACCTTATATGAATCGCGAAATATGCAGTCTCCGCTCGAGCGGGAATTCCCACGCTTGAGCGGACCACGCGATCTCAGGTTCTATAAATTCGCATGTTGGGTCTGTTTTAAGATTACTTCTCCTAGATCTTGTTTAAGGTTTTTCTAGGGTTTTGTTTGAGGCTTTCTTCTGGAGATTTTTGTGAGTTTTCCTTGATAAAATTGAATGAGTATTCAACTCATAAATTGAGAAGCACATATCAAGGAGGTTGATCGAATACATATAAGAGTATTAATCTTCGGTGGATTCTGAAGATTCAAACGTGGAGTTTCAAAGGAGTTTGATTCTGTACGTAGTCGTTTATTCGACAAACGAAGTTGTGGATTCAACAATTCGGTCGGGCCGAGACGAAAGCATGGTGAAAGAGTTACAGATGATTTGAAGGCAAATTGATTGAGTTAGGTAATTTGTATATTATCTTTGTAATCTTTCTTTCTTCAGTAGTGGATTGATTAATGGCGTTTCGCTCGTGATTTTTTATTATAATTGAAGGTTCTTCAATTGTGATTTTTCTATGTAAAAATCGTTTGTGTCAATTTATTGTTTATTCATAAAACAACAATCTAAATCACTTTCGTAAGTGCTTGATGATTTAAATTGAGTGTTTTAAATATTTGGGAATTGGAATATTTTTAATCCTGATCTAATCACTAATCACGAATCACTTAGGATTTTCATCCTGTAATGAGAAAATTGTTAAATACTTGTTAATTACGACTGTAACATGTGTGCGTGGTATTTTTTATTAACAGAGATTGTACCATATATATATATATATATATAAAGTTGTGTTTTGATTAAGAATTATTTTTTTATTTAAATTCATAATTTAAACAAAATTGTACAAATTAAGAGCACAATGGCATGTCTTAAGGCCACATGGTGTGCATCAGAATATGCCATGGCATAGGAGGTGTTGTTATGGTGTGTATTGTTGCGACTTTTCTAGTGTTGTCTTTGGCCCTATACCTATTGTATTTGACCAATTTGGAAAAAGAGCGTTCAACTGACATTGTACTCGATTTCAGATGGCTTCTTCTATAAATGTAAACTGAGAGCGGAATTTGTGTGGACAAATAAGCCAACCTAAATCTCGTGTGGACCTTCGTTCTTGAACATGCAATCAGACTAGCCTAAATCTCAGATGTTGGGCCAAGATGGATGACGAGCTTGGATCATAGGCTGAGCTAAGCCCGCGCCTCGGAGATAAGTCGAGCTAAGGTGGAATAAGGATATGACTTGACCGGAATAAGAATCTCCGCCGAGCTTAGCCCGCGTCTCAGAGGTAGGTCGGGCTAAGGCAGAATGAGGACATGTCTTTGACCGAGATATGAGTTTCAGTCGAGCTAAGGAGTTCCGCGGAGTTTATTCTAGCAACGAGCAAATAGAGCTTGATAGGGGTGAACATAGTGAGCCGGGCTAGTAAAGCCCCTCTAAGGACAGGTTGGCCAGAGTAAGCTTGGTCTTGGAGATTGGTCTAGGTTAGACTAGTTGAAGTTCGGTCAAGGGTAGCTCAGTTAATGTACACTACATGGCTCAATAATAGCGCAAGGGGAAGAACCCGTTTAAAGTACGTGTCGATACTATTTGGCAATTTTGTTAGTGTTGTTTGGCAGCATTGATGCGTACACGTGTAAGGAAATGAAACAGCAGTACAGCCACACGTCCAACAAAGAACGAATGAAGTAGTGCATGCTCAATTTTGGAAAGTAAGGGAATGGTCTATATAAGGCGCATGACTCCACTGAGAAAAAGATTTGCAATTTCTTGTTCTCTTTTTCTCTACATTCCTTCATCTTCTCTGGGTGCTAAGTTGACCGTCTGAGGGATTTATCAGAACAACACCCGTCGATTAGCTCACTTGAGTTGTGCTTTGAGGTAGTACGATGCCATTTAGAGTAACACAAGCTTGGTCGCAGAGAGTACGAGCGAGACGAATATTTCCATACATAAACCATATTCATCCATTTGGAAAGGAAGACAAGATTGAAAGAGAAGTTGGTCACAATTGAGCCAATCTTTGATTATTTGCTTATTTGCTCATGTCTTATATAAAGATATAGAAATGTTTCAGACATCTAAATTAAGAGTTCTAAAAGCTCTTATGTGGATGTGGGTCCCACATGATGGGATGTTTTGACTTTCAGTTTTTTTTTTTTTAATTTTTTGATTTTCTATCTTATTAGAATTGCTTTAGTGTTTCAAATTTAGAGCTACCAATCACTGTTCATAAATATATATGTTAAACTAACCATATGATTAAGTTGAGTTGATGTTTAACACTTTCTCACTTAATAACTTAACCCTAAACTAAACTTATTATATTTTGGATAAATAATGGGACTAGTATCTACCCTTGAAAGCTCAGATATATTATTTATCGAAACCTATAACTAAGTGGCGACTCTTAAAACCAATCAAACCCCGCTTGGACTTTCAATTACCTTTAGGATACCGTTGGTTTGCGGAAATGGCAGCGTTAAAAATCCATTTCACACTGCCATTTCAGATCTTAAAAGGGTCAACAATGGGACGGATTAGGCTTATTCAATTCATAATTATTGTGTTAACATCTCATATATTAATCAGTTTTTTGAGTTTTGAACAGTTAACGGATTAGTATGGGTCGAATTTATTTTTTTAAAAAATGATAAATTACAAATACATCTTTTAAGATGTGATTAAAATACGAATTGCCTTCTTAGGTTCTGAAAATTACATTCCCTCCCCCGAGGTTTCTAATTTCATAACAAATTGTCCATTTTATTAATAAATCATCAAGTCAATTAACAATTTTTAACGATGTTAGAAATATCTTTCAACTAATAATTTAGGTAATTTCATTATTATATAGTAGAGTAATTATGAATTTCATTTTTTAGTTAATTTTGTTAAATAAAAAATTCTAATAAAGGGATATTTGTAAGTTTCAAACCACAGGGGATATTTTGTACTTTAAACAAATATCAGGGAGTGTATTTAAAATAATTAAAATCACGTGCCACCCGTATGCCCAACTCTTACCGGCCAAAATCAAACAGAATTGAATTACACATTTTTTTATTAGACTTATATTATTAAGTTATTCACATTTATTTTTCTTTTTTAATAATTCATATGATCAAATTAATTAATACTATTAAATACATCAAATTGAAGTATAAATACATCAAATTAACAAATTGTGACAATATTATATGTAAAAGATTGATAGTTAGAAAGATATTATCGGTTACTGGCACATTCAATTTTAACAAATTCTATTTTGTGTATTTTTTAAAGTACAATTTATAAGGATAGTATGAGTTGTCATTTTTTTTTAATAAATTGAACAGTATTGATTTTAATGAATTAAAATAAAATTTAATAGTATTATTTTTTGGATAATATTAAAAAAAACAGTGGTGATTGGCACCCCCTCAAATCACTACCCCCACCACCCCCCCCTTTGACACATGGCGGGTGGTGATTGGAGGGAAAAGAAAAAAAAAAGAAAAAAAAAGAAAAAGGTGACCAATCAAATCAAGAGGGAGTCCAAAGGGGGTCCTCAAAAGGAGGTCCTGCACATTATTCTAAAAAAAAATTTGGATGTGGGATAGCTTGCGTCTGGTTGATAGGATGGTCGGATTGGATTTACTTATGCTAGCTTGTACGGGCTGGGTTTATAAGTGGGCTCGGGTTTCAAATCTTTATCCAAAACTTTAAATAATCTTAATTCTTTATATAAACCGCGTTAGACACTCAAATGCGCTAAAAACGGGTTGAATAGGTTAGATAATACCAATTTTTTTTACCGTCAGACCGTTTGATGACCTTTAGTGGTTTTGTTGGTGGTAGATATTAGATTTTTTTTAATGTATTTAGATCTAAATTAATTTCTTATTTTAAAATTAAAATATGATAATTTATACCAATTAATTAAACAAATTTTTTTTTTTTTATTCATATGCTAGTGTCCTGTATTTTGAAAAAATTATTGATTGGTTTAGATGTACCATGTGATCATTCCTTTAGCTAATCACAAATTCTCATATCTTTTCATATTTCTACCTCATCCACTGATCAGAAGATACGTAAAACATTACGTGACTATACCTAAGACCATCGAATAACTTCTCATTTTAAGTGATGTTACATATATTAATTAGTGTATCAACACTACTTATAATATTATTACATATTCATTATATAAATTATAAATATTAAAAATATCTTAAATTATATCACATCATCAATTAATACACTAATTAATAGATATAGCATTAGTACTTCTCCATATTAGGCAATAACTGTCAAGGTGGGAATTGCGTGGGCTCAGGTGTACCAAAAATGTAAGTGGGCCCTGGTGTTCGTTAATGCTTTACTTACAGAAAAGTTACATAAATTATTTATAGAATAATATGATTAAAAAAATAATAAATATATTTTTATGTTAAAAAAAATTATGTAAAATGATGCAGTAATAATATTATTGTAATTATAAACCATAATAATATATATTTTTAATGAATAAATATAAATAAAATATATTATTATTATTATTTTTTCAATATTATGTTTGTATAGTTGAATTAGGATAATTTTCTTTCAGCTTCGCTTAAATGATAGGAATTTTCTGAAGAAATAAAAATATGATTTTGAGTTCTTATGATTCTATCATTTAAAATATTAAAATAAAAGTGATGTCTAATTACATATACAGGCTATTATCACTTTTAATATAATTATTGCACTCTTCTTTTAGATTCTCACATTTATAGATAACTGTAAATTATTTAAGAATAAAAATTAATAATAAATTCACAATATTTAAATTTTCATTATTTCCTTAATTTATTTATTTATTTATTTATCATTTCACTAATAATAGGATTTATGACAATGAGATTGTTATTTCTTCCCTTTGAATTCCTACCATCCAAATATAGCCTTATAATAATACTATACAAAATTAAAAAACTAAAAATTTGTGTATATAAAAAGGGATATGATTAAATTGGAATAAAAAAATTTCAAATAAAGTACATATCAAGACAGCTTTTAATTACAAAAGTATTACGACCATAAAATTCAGGTAGAGGATTCTATATAAAATTTTGGAAAAATTAGTCATAAATTTCATTTGGAGAAATATTAGTCCATTTAATCCAACATGTTTTTCTATAAACTAATTAGTTTTTTTTTTTATTTGTAGTATGTATTATTGATTTGATTTAGTAATATTAGAGTTTACTTATTCGTCCTTATTTGCGATTTGGTTTTGATTTTTTTTGAGATTTGGGTATATGTGGATAAGGTATGGTTTGACATTTCTATTTTTTTAGAAATTTCGTAGAGTGATTGTGGGGATTGTTGATGTTACTTATTTGGTGTTATATTATTGATGTTATTCTCTCACTGGCCCCAACAATACTAACATTGTAAGAGATTCAAACAATCATAACAACATTAAATAAGAAGAATGCGTCAATTTATTATATACATGCACAACATCACATTTGCAACCATTGGTAATCCCCACACCCGCGAAAATAATAACATTACATGAGACCCAATCAATCATACAAACATTAACTAAAACACCATGCGTCTGTCACATTACGTACATGCACAATATCACATTTGGTGTCATTGGTAACCCCCAAAACCGCGATGTTAACAATATCGCCTAAAACCCCACATTACGCATAATTTAAACAGCATCTCATTTCGAGCATCAACCTTGATGTCGTATTGTTCCACAAACAACAAAAGTAACATTGAAGACACCCATACCTGTTGTCATTGCACCAATACATGATCAACGCTGCCGCCGACGGATTGATGTGAAATCGCCGATGTTACGTCGAGAACGTTAATCGCACTTCTAGATGTCCTAGTACCTACGCTGCTTCACCTCTGCAAATTTGCTAGAAGGGGTTTTTGGATTTTCTAGGGTTTTGAAGGGATTTTGTAATGTTATTTGGAGAATAAAGAATGCTAGGTACAACGTTGTCAAATCCAGCATCTAACTCACACAAAATGCGGATAAACACTGCAACATCTACAAAGAAATGTTGAAGTTCTAATTTTTGAGCTTCCATTTTGTTTATAATGGAGGGAAAAGGAAAAAATTGTTATAATATGTTTTTGGGCGCTTTGGTAACTATAACATCACCTAAACACCCAATTTATCTCTCTAAATAGCCAATCCACGCGTTACATTCGTGGGCTTAAGTGTAAATAACATTGACTTGAGACCTTTTAGTCTACAAAATAAATTATAGGATTACATGGTTCAAACTATCTAGATTTGGAATTTATTGGAGTTTTCCCCTAAAATTTTGTATGAATTTAATTTTTCTTATTTTAAACATAAACCCATTAATTAAGTTTTGTCTTATGTGAAAAGAAAAGAAAAAAAAAATATCACATCTGTGGATTTAAAAAAAAATTAAAAATTAATGAAAAAATTTATAAATATTAATAATTAAAATTATAAACTTTTATATCAATTTATATAATTTTTTTCCCTGCCACCACCAGTGGGATGTAATTTCCCCAAGAAAAAATAGTATATAAACATAAATTTTTATAAAAAAAGTTTATCAAAAATAATGTGACAATATAACATTTTGATTTAAAATAAGATGATCATTAAAAAAACTTATATAAATTTGTAAGAGAATATGTTGAATAATCTATTTATATAGCATTATATTTACAAAATATCATCACCATATTATTCTTGTGAAATATTGTGTGTTACTTTTAGGGTAAATTATAAATAAACCCTTTACAATTTATTAAAAATAAATATTCTCTCTTTACATTTTAGAAATTACACCCAATCCGTTGAGATTTTCAATCACATAACGAGTGACCCTCCTCTATTAATCAACTGTTAACTCAAACTAATAAAGGTATGACGCAAGTAACAATTTTTTGTTTTTCTTTTTTTTTCAGGATTACTTTATTTTATTTTTTCTATTTCTTATCTCACCTTATGTATTTTCCATTTTCTCACATCTAGTAAAATCACTTTGTCTGACTGTCACGCGGCCCACTTCTACTCTCAATCAACACCACCGTCATTATCATCTATAAGCATTTGATGCATCTCTAATGAGGGTTGAAGAATATTGCCGTGATGTAAAAAGAGAAATTTGGTGGTTGATGGATGAAAGTGAGGGTAGTATGATAATTTTGTTGGTAGTAGAAGATATTTGTGTAATTTTAGTTTATTTTATTTTTTGTGAGATCAATTGCAAGAAAAATTGACAAAGAAATTTTTATAATTTACAAAACATGAGGGAAAAATCTTAGGGTTATATTTATAATTTAGGAAGAATTACAACTCAGTGTAATTGTTCAAAAAAAATTTCAAATCAGTAATAAAATTTACAATGATTAATAATTAAATTTATAATTTTTTTTCACTAATCTGTAATATTTTTATTAAAATCTAACTTATGTTTAATTTCTCCTATAATTTCCGAATATTAGTTGTCGTTTTGTATATTTTGCAAGCTGGAACCAACTCCATGCAAAGCTGACTAGGCCACAGATTCGATACTCACACACCACCTGCTAAAAATAAAATAAGAACAAAGAAATTACAAACAATAATTCCAGATCCACTGAGACCATTTTTTAATTATTAGTACTAAAAAGTGAAGCACTATAAGATTTTACCACTAAATATTATTATTAAAAACTAAAGTGCTAAAATTTAATTTTAAAATTGGCTTTCACTTATTGTGCTGATGAGGGGGATGCAACTTGGAACCTTCTACACGAGCAACTCGAGGCTAGCGCGTACTTTTATGACTTTAGTTGTACAATTTAAAATTCGATCAAGTTTTGAGTTAAAATTTGTCTTCATAAGAAGTAAGAAAGGGTTCTCTTATTCACCCAAAAAAGAAAGGGTTCTCACAACTTAAGTAACTCAACTAATTTGAATTCTATTGTTAATATTTATAAATTATATACAATAAATATAAAATATTTGGATTAAAATGCATTGACATATAATGGGGTGTTTGGTGTAGATTATAGAGATGATTATAACTTATTTTAATTTGAAAATTTGTGCTAGACTGACCCCGTTTAGTAGAACTGTGAGAAAATGATTATTACTTATAATCTAACAGCTTATAACTTATAACTGTGAACATAAGTTGATTTTTGACTTATAAATTAAATTTCTCCTCCCCCACTCAAAGAATAAGTTAATTTTTGAGTTACAAAAAGTTATAAGCTGTATTGTTAAGCTGAACCAAACACATCAAAATAGCTTAAATTAAGCTAAAAGTTAAAATAAGTTAGAAATAAACCCTACCAAACAGGGCCACTGTTTGGTGCAGCTTCTGCTTATAGCTTTTTAGACATAAATAGCTTAAATAAGTTGAGAAAAACTGATTATTTAGAAATTGTAGAAGGGAGGCTTTTGATTTTTGCTTTCTGATTATCAACTTTTAGCTTACAATAAGCTGTACCAAACAGCACCAATATATTCTATTGTTTGGTACACATATTTCAAACAAATTTTCTTATTAGAATCTCGTTTGTATTTTTTTAAATTAGGCACGTGAGAGGGTAATTTATAAAGAAATATTGGCCGAGCTACGATCTTTTAGTCTTTGTTATGGACTGGGCTAATGGCCGAGGTATGGGCTTTAAGTAGCTCGGTCTCATGTTGTACGAAAGCTGGGCAGAGGTACTTTGGACCGAGCTACCTAAATAAGTGTGCCTGGTGGTTAGCCAAGGTATTGATGAGAAAGGAGGCCGGCTTGGTATAGCTTGGCCGAATGCTATCTACGTCATTACTTGAGTGTATGACTGACGTAATATATCTCGGTTAGGTTGCAGCAACCTAAACAAATGAGGTAACCATTTTACTTGGTTGGTGGAAGAGCCAAAGAGTAACGAACTGCTTGCAAATGTCGGCAAAGCAGCAGAGCAGAAGGCAGTGGAAGACCTGATTGAGGTAAGGATAGATGAAAAGAACCCAGAAAAGTTCTTTTTGCTCAGCTCGTCTTTGTCCAGCACTGAGAGAATAGAGGTCACGGAATTCTTAACCTCTAACATCGAAGTGTTTGCCTGGACACTATACGACATGCCTAGTATTGACCCAAATTTCATCTGCTATCAACTTAATGTCCACCTAACTGCCAGACCAATTATTCAGCGAACTCGTCGGTCGGCACTCCACTATGTAGAGATAGTGGCAGAAGAAGTAGGAAACCTGCTGGAGGCAGGAGCCATCAGAGAAGTACACTATCCTAGGTGGATCTCCAATATTGTAGTGGTGCCAAAGAAGAACGAAAAATGGCGTGTTTGTGTGGACTACCTGGTTAAGGTAAGGATAGATGAAAAGAACCCAGAAAAGTTCTTTTTGCTCAGCTCGTCTTTGTCCAGCACTGAGAGAATAGAAGTCATGGAATTCTTAACCTCTAACATCGAAGTGTTTGCCTGGACACCATACGACATGCCCAGTATTGACCCAAATTTCATCTGCTATCAACTTAATGTCCACTTAACTACCAGACCAATTATTCAGTGAACTCGTCGGTCGGTACTCCACTATGTAGAGATAGTGGCAGAAGAAGTAGGAAACCTGCTGGAAGCAGGAGCCATCAGAGAAGTACACTATTCTAGGTGGATCTCTAACATTGTAGTGGTGCCAAAGAAGAACGAAAAATGGCGTGTTTGTGTGGACTACAAAACGGTCAACAAGGCATGCCCAAAAAACAGCTTTTCCCTCCCACGGATAGACCAACTGGTGGACCTGACGGTAGGGCATAATCGACTTAGCTTCCTTGATGTGTATCGAGGTTACCATCAGATCACTATGCATGAATTAGACCAGGAGGTCACATCATTTACTACGCCTAGAGGATTGTACTGTTACAAGGTCATACCCTTTGGCTTAAAGAACGCAGGGGCTACATTCCAACGGATGGTCACTAAAATGTTTAAACCATTGTTAGGCAGAACAAATGAGGCATACATAGATGACATGGTGGTCAAAAGTAAGGATGAGAAGGACCATCTTAGGGACCTAGATGAAATGTTCCAAATTTTGAAGTCTTACAAGTTGCGTCTAAACGCATCTAAATGTGCATTCGGTGTGGGATCAGGCAAATTCCTAGGCTTTTTGGTGACCAACCGGGGTGTAGAAGCTGATCCCTCTCAGATCAAAGCAATCCAAGACCTTGAGAGGCCCAACACAGTCAAAGAGGTACAGCATCTCACTGGCCTAGCAACTACACTCAACCGGTTCATAAGTCAGTCGTTAGACAGATACCGATCATTCTTCCAAGCATTGAAAACCAAATTTGAGTGGGATGAAAAGTGTGACTGCGCCCTAGAAAGCTTGAAAGAGTACATTACCTCTCTATCATTGTTAGTAACCCCAGTGCTAGGAGAAGAGTTCTTTTTATACTTAGCAGTTTCACAGCATGCAGTTAGCGCAGTGTTGGTCAGAGCGGAAGGAATCCAACACCTGCTTATCTTTTATGTTAGCAAGACCTTGCTGGGCGCTGAAACAAGGTACCTACCATTGGAGAAGCTGGCATTAGCTTTGATGATGGCCTCAAGAAAGCTGTCACACTATTTCCATGTCCACACCATAATCGTCCTAACGTCTTTTCCATTAAAGGCTTTGTTTGAGAGGGCTAATTTTTCTGGACGGACCTTGAAATGAGTAGTAGAGTTGGGGCAGTTCGATATCAAGTTTCAAACTAGAATAGTAATAAAAGCCCAAGCTTTAGCAAACTTTGTGGCTGAGTTCACACCAGGAAGCTATCACATTTGACAAGTCGATTTGACCGACGCAATTGAAGTAAGGGGAGAAAGTGCCACGAATTGCATGACCCTGTCTGAGATTCGGCTACATTGCAAGCCACACCGGATTGAGGACAAGAAGGAAAGGACAAACCATGCAACTCCCGGTAAGGACTCATTAAAAAGTAAAAACTTGAGGCAGCCAGACAGTAAAGATCAAACCCCAACAGCAGGCATGGACTTGGAAGAAAACACTAGCAACACCCATAATCCCAAGACATCATCCGATCCATCTACTTGCTGGAAGTTATTTGTCGGAGAGATGTGAAAACTCTTCGTGGATGGAGCATCCAATAGATACGGTGTAGGACTTGGCGTAGTCCTCATCTCACCAGATGGCCTAACAATTGAACAAGCAGTTAACCTTGGCTTCCTAGTATCTAACAATGAGGCAGAGTATAAAGCACTACTAGCAGGCTTAAAATCATCACTTTACATAAAGGCCACTGAACTGATGGTTTACAGTGACTCCCAACTAGTAGTAAACTAGATTTCAGGCGACTACGAGGCAAAAGATTAGAGGATGGCTAAATACCAAGACTTAGTCAGAAAGGAGATCATGAAGTTCGAAGTAGTTCGGATAGAGCAAATAGGCCGAGAAGAAAATAGTAGAGCAGACGAGCTGGCAAGCTTTGCTTCAATGGCAAATACATCTATCCCACACCTACTATTGATCGACTTCCTACCTAGACCAAGTATTGAGGAACCCGAAGCAGCCGAGGCATGTTGCGCCGAACTAGGCCCATTATAGATAGATCCTATTATAGTATTTCTAAAAGATGACATCTTGCTTGAGAAAAGAAAGAGGCTAACAAAATTAGAGCAAAATCACAACAATTTTGGCTCTCTCCATCACTAGCATTGTACAAAAAATCCTTCACAGGACCTTACTTGAAATGTGTCCATCCCAGCAAGGTCGATGCATTTTTGTTCGGAATACACGAAGGCATATGCAGAAGCCACCAAGGGGGAAGATCATTGGCTTACAGAGCAATTTTACAAGGATATTGGTGACCATACATGCAAGCAGATTCAGAAAAATATGTCAAGAGGTGCGAGAAATGTCAGAAGTTCGCACACCAAATACATCAATCAGCTAGAGAGCTTCTACCATTAACTGGCCGTGGCCCTTTGCAATGTGGGGCTTGGACATAGTCAGACCACTTCCAATGGCACCCGACAACAAAAAGTTCTTTCTTGCAGCAACAGATTACTTCACGAAGTGGGTGGAGGCAGAAGCACTCGCATCGATAAAGGAGAAAGATGTTAAAAAGTTCGTTTGGCAAAACATCATAACTCGATTCGGCATACCAAAGGCTCTAATATTTTACAATGGCACTCAGTTCGATGGCAAAATTTTCAGGGGCTTTTGCGAGGAATACCAGATAGAATTCTACAACTCTACGCTAGCATACCCTCAAGCGAATGGCCAAACAGAAGCATCAAACAAAGTCGTCTTAGATGATTTGAAGAAAAGGTTGGAGAGAGCAAAAGGCTAGTGGGCTGAGGAGTTTTCTCATGTTTTATGGGCTTACCGTACCACATCTCGACGGTCAACTGGAGAAACGCCTTTTTCCTTGGCTTATGGCATGGAGGCAGTAATCCTACTAAAAGTAGGCCTCCCCACTATTAGAAGTGAAAATTTTGACCCAAACTTGAATGAAGAAGCCATAACCTTAGAACTCAACCTCGCAGAAGAAATGAGGAAAAAAGCACTTGTTCACATTGCCTCACACCAGCAAGAGTTATTCAGAAAATATAACAAAACAGTACATCCGAGGCAATTCAAGATTGGAGATTGGGTACTATGCAAAGTAATGGGAAACACTTTGGTACCTGGAGATGGCAAGTTAGGACCTAACTGGGAAGGACTATACAAAGTGGTCGGTTTAGCAGGAAAAAGGGGCATATCACTTGGAAGATGGAGACAACAGGGCTATTCCGAGGCCATAGAATACTGTTAATTTCAAACTATTTTATTTTTAGCTTTTCCTTAAAATACTTGTAATTTTTCTTTTTTCAAATAAAACAAGTAGTTTCTTTTTCAACATAATTCTTTCTACTGTAAAAGTTGTTCTTAATTAGTACCAGTTAGGGGCAATAGAAGAAGGGTGGCAGGAATAACCAACACTTAGCTTTCTTTAGCCGAGATAAGGATCTAGGCTGAAGAATGGTTGGCAGAAATAACCAACATTTCGCTCTCTTCAGCTGAGATGAGGATCTAGGTTGAAGAATGGTTGGCAGAAATAACCAATATTTTGCTCTCTTCAGCCGAGATAAGGATCTAGGCTGAAGAATGGTTGGCAGTAATAACTAACACTTAGCTCTCTTTAGCCGAAATAAGGATCTAGGTTGAAGAATGGTTGGCAGAAATAACCAACATTTGGCTCTCTTTAGTCGAGATGAGGATCTAGGTTGAAGAATGGTTGGCAGGAATAACCAACATTTTGCTCTCTTCAGCCGAGATGAGGATCTAGGCTGAAGAATGGTTGGCAGGAATAACCAACACTTAGCTCTCTTCAGCCGAGATGAGGATCTAGGCTGAAGAATGGTTGGCAGCAATAACCAACATTTTGCTCTCTTTAGTCGAGATAAGGATCTAGGTTAAAGAATGGTTGGTAGGAATAACCAATATTTTGTTCTCTTCAGCCGAGATAAGGATCTAGGCTAAAGAATGGTTGGCAAGAATAACCAACATTTTGTTCTCTTTAGCCGAGATAAGGATCTAGGCTGAATAATGGTTGGCAAGAATAACCAACATTTAGCTCTCTTCAGCCGAGATAAGAATCTAGGCTGAAGAAGTTTGACAGAAATGGCCAAACATTTAGCTCTCTTCAGCCGAGATAAGGCTCTAGGTTGAAGAAGGTAGGTATGTCCAATATTTTGCTCTCTTCAACCAAGATAAGGATCTAGGCTGAAGAGGGTTGGCAGGTATGACCAACACATAGTAAACAAAGCTCCCCGACCAAGATGGTTATCTCGGCCATAAAAGTTCAAGACATGCTAATGAAAGTTGAAAGACAAACACAAGCAGGGTATAAATCGAACAAAAAGACTAGAAAATAGCAGACTTCATTCCATTCCATTTGAAAATTATGCATTACAAGAGGAGGGGCTTAAGCCCGGTTACAAATTCTTTAAAAAATGTGACATCAAAAGAAGAAAAACAAGATCAAGCAAATAGATTGTCCAAGTCTGCATCAAGGTCAACCCGAGCTTCACCACTGAGCAGTCTTGCCCAGAGGGTAGGTCGATCACGGTGCATCATCAACGTGCATTTTGGCACCGGTGGCTCCACCCAAACTGACAAAGCAGTTTGGAGACCGTGATCATTGGTAACAGGTGGGGCACTGTTTGGCTCTGGAGAATTTTCTTCCCCCCTCCCCTCTTGAAGCAACTTTTCTTGAATAGCACTGGCGTAGTCTGCCATATGACTTGGAATGAAGTGGGGAGGAGGGTTCTAGAAGACCTTGTTTTTTGGGTCGTAACCGAGCTTTGTTGCAGCTGCCTTCTATGTACATTTGAAAAATATATCTTTTGCAACTTCACATTGCAGGATATAGGTGGCCTCCCATTTCTTGTAGCCTCTATCTTCAGCGTCCTCCATTTTCTTGTTTAGCTCGGCGATCTTGGCATCCTTTTTCTTTTCAAGCGTGGCCAGTTCACACAAGTAGCGATCTACTTGTTCGCTTTCGCCACGTTGACCAGCTCGGTAAGTCGGGCGATTTCAGATTCAAGCTCGGTTGTTTTTTGCTTGGCTTTGTTTAGCTCGGCCGTTTTAGCATTGGCATCTGCCACAGCCAGCCACGCTGTCTTGCGCAGCTCCAGCATGCACTTATGAGTAACGTGGTTCTTCTCCATGGCTTGCAAAAGGAGAGATAGAGATTGTTAGGTTTTTATTGTTGGCAACCCCGTTTGACAAAACTCCTTTGAGTTGTAATTTTATTTGCATTTTTAGTTCAGTGAGGCTATGAGTTTATAGATGCAAATCCAAACCCGAATCGAGCCATGCAGAGAAGTTTGTGATGTTAATGCCTTCAAGATTGCCACTTCGCTGATTATTACGGGGGTCGAGCTGCCCGGTCAGCTCGCGGCCGAAGCAAAATGCAAAATTGCATTCCAAATTGCATTCAAAATTGCATGTCTGCCACTGGTCGCTCGAGCCAAGAAGAGCTCGCTCGAGCGAAGGTTTGCTCGCTCGAGCCAAGGAATGCTCGCTCGAGCCAAGGATTGCGTCCATACAAAAACCTGAAGAAAGTGATTGGTCGCTCGAGCCAAGGATCCGTCGCTCGAGCGAAGGCACTAGTAGAAATCACGAAATTTACTCTCCTCGCTCGAGCCAGGAAAGCCTCGCTCGAGCGAGCCTCAGAATCCGGATTTTTTCAAAGAGTTGGTTTTCTTCTGAAACAGGATTTCTTTTGGTGTTCTACAAGAAGTTGGATTTCTTCCAAGACAAGGATTTTTTTTGGTTCTTTATAAGTAGTTGGTTTTCTCCCAAAACTAGACTACTCATTAATTATTCCTCCAGATCTTCTTTTTGGTCCTTAAAGGTTTATATCTGGGGATATTTTATTTTTCTTTGATGTCTTATTGAGTATTCAACTCATGATCTGAAAAGGCTACATCAAAGGTTTTGTTTGTTATACAAAAGAGAGAGTTGTTCTTCAGTTGTGGATTCTGAAGAATTGATCAAGCTTGGTGGTGGAATCCGGAGTGGCTCATCAGAAAGACAATTCCGTGGTGAAGATGGGGTTGGAAGAGGCACATAGAGGTTGGTTCAATTAGGCGTTGTGGATTCGCTAGATAATTGAGAGTGATACCTGTGTAATTCCTTTATATCTTCTTAGTGGATTGTTCTGGTGGCTGTGGCCCGTGGTTTTTTGATCACAATTGGAAGGTGTCCAATTGTGGTTTTTTCACGTTAAATCTTTGTGTCTCTTTCTCTTGATTGTTTGATTGGGATTGTTATATTCTGCTTAAAATTGATACATAATCACAAATCAACATCTAGGAGGTTTCTAGATTTTTCAGAGATTATGATTAAAACTGAGCAAACAGATGTATAAATTGGAAAACAAACAAAGGGAGCACTTACCAGTACCATTAACTTAGTTGCCGAGTGGATGGCCTTAAGCTCGGTCAAGTGGTCGTGGTGCTTCATGTCGGCTGGCAGATACACACTTTTGGCAAGGTTAAAGGCAAGCATGTGGTCCTTGTCCACAACCACTGAGTGTGTGTTCGAAATAGCGCGGTTCTTATAAGTCATTTTTAGTGCCCATTCTGAAGGGCTAGCTCGGTCTGTGTGAATAGGCTCGGGGCTCGGCAGTGTTGTTTCAGGAAGCACGTGATCCTCTTCATCAATCAACCACTGTTGCTCGGTCGAAGAAGTGCGTGCACGCTTGCTTGGCCGAGATGAGGAGGCTTGGGCTGTTGGGAGGGCCACCACAACTTCTTATGTTTGTCCGGCTTGTGATGTCTCGGTTTGAACCCTGCCGGCTGGAGTTGTTTCGGTGATCATGGCTCAAACAGCTCGGCACTTGGCCATTTCTTGTTCTTCGGTTAAGGGAATGAGGTTGATTTGTGGCAAGTTGGGGTTTGGTTCTGGTGATGGTTCCAAAAGAAAGTCAGTTACCCTGACCTTCCTCCTTCTGCTGTATCGATAGGTCGGCTCAAAGTTAAGCAGCTCGGCTCAACCTCAATGATGGTACCAAAATGCGGCACGGAGAGCGTCCTGGTTGGCGTATTGGTATTGGGATTTTAGCTGGTTTAAGTCTACATAATAAGAAAGACAACGGTTAGCACGGTGTAAAATATAGCCTAAAACAGCAAAACAAAAAGAAGACTGAGGTATCCTTACCAGCAGTTCCCTTATTCCAATTGATGCCATAGCCCGGAATTAGGGCTTCCTGGTCTTTGAAGTTGCCCGGAACTCAGAAAAAATCATCGTCATTCAAATCTTTATTTGGTGTGTTTTTTATGATTTTCTCTTGGCCTCTCCGTACTCTTAAATAGTACACCCAACTGTCATCATTTTGGCCGAGCGAATATTGATGGAATAGCTCGGCCAATCCGAGGTTGAGACCGAGCCGACGGTTTAGCTCGGCGATGCCGTTTATTATCCTATAAGTATTAGTGCTAAGTTGGGTTGGACATAGTTTTGTCTGCCTAAAGAACTCGCATATCAGCGGTTGCACAGGGAATCGGAGACCGGCCTCTACTATTGATATTACGGTAAAGGGAACAAAGCCCGATTTTCCCCATAACGTGGTATCTAGTTCGGCTAAGGATAGGTGGACATCGTCTGGAATTCGGTAGTCCTTTCGGAACTCAGCTATGGCTCTAGGGAAGTCAACTAGAAATCGATATTTACCCATGATAACTTAAAAAGTTTTTAAAATAGAGTTCACGAATTGCCTAGCTCGGCCCGGTTGAGGCTTTGGTCGGCTCGGTTGAGCAAGGCCGCCTAGGGGTAAGGTACAAATGTGTGCCTGACCAACCTAGTGAAGTCTGCAAAGGAGAAATAAGAAGTGTTATGCCTAGGCAGCTGGACCAAGCTAAGAAAATAGTCAATTTACAGAAGAATAGTAAAAACTTAGCTCGGCTACAAATGGATAACGGGGGTTTCTTAGTTCGGTCGTAAAGAAAGGCCAACTCTGGGTCTCTAGCTTGGTTAAAAGGTCTGTGTGCAAGGTTATAGCCGGTTTCTTAGTTCAGTCGTGTTCAAACCTAAATGTTGCCTAAACAAATATCTAGTTCGGTTACATCACGATTTTGGATTAAACATAAACAGTTGGTGTGCTTTTGAGCTTCAGCATGAAGTTATGGGTTTATGGTATTTATTCAAGGCTCTAGTGTATGTAAACATGTGTACAAATGAAGTTTAAGGACTGAAAATATAGAAATAAGTGAAAAGAAAACATTAGAAGAAGGGTACTGAACAAACTTACCAGTCTTAGCGTGTGTAAAACCTCAACAATAGAGCAAAAGTTGCGATAAGAGCTGGAGCATAAAGGATACAGAAGTAGGGGCAAGTCGCAGAAGCACAAAAGTGAGAGAAAATGAACAGTGGAGTGTTAGAAAAAAGGGGATTTTTGTATAAAACACAAGAATAGGCGGGACTGTTCAAAAAATTTCAAATCTGAAGACGGCCAGGATAGCTTGTACTAGACCAATGGGAGCAAGCCACGTGTCCAGGGGAATGGGTAACGATTCAGACGTGCTCGAGAAACGGAACGACGTGCAGAGCAATTGACAAGACGTTTTTCTGAAACCGGGCAAGATGGTAGTTCGGTAGAGAATGAGCTCGGTGGTATTACTTGCTTTAGTTCGGTCAGCTTGGACGTTTTAGCTCGGCTGGAGAAGAATAATCCCAAATCATGCTTTGCAGATGGAATTAAGGGGCAATTGATAGGGTAATTTATAAAGAAATATTGGCCGAGCTACGATCTTTTAGTCTATGTTATGGGCCGAGCTAATGGCTGAGGTATGGGCTTCGAGTAGCTCGGTCCCATGTTGTACGAAAGCTGGGCAGAGGTACTTTGGACCGAGCTACCTAAATAAGTGTGTTTGGTGGTTAGCCGAGGTATTGGTGAGAAAGGAGGCCGAGCTTGGTATGACTCGGCCAAATGCCATCTACGTCATTACTTGAGTGTGTGACTGAGGTAATATAGCTTGGTTAGGTTGCAGCAGCCTAAACAAAGGAAGTAACCATCTTACCTGGTTGGTGGAAAGCAAAGTGTTATTATGATAAACATTCTTCATTGAGCTTGAGACTTCTAGAAGGGCTCTGCTAAGGAGAGTAGAGTCGTACTAGGATTGTGCAAACCATCTCACTTGGTTAGTAGTGAGTAGGGTGTGTGATTCCTAAAAAGACTCTTATAAGGAGAGTTAGAATCCTACTAAGATTGTGTCAGGCGGAATCTATAAAAGTTTATAGCAGGGCCTATGTATAGGTATCACAATTCTTACTATAGAATACACATAATTTATTGTCTATTGTCTAGTTGCTAACTTAGGCATCAGAGGGGTTTCCGGCACACACCCACCGGTTAACTCACGTTTGTGTTTTCAGGTAGCAAAGTGATGACGTTTGAAGGAGTGCAAACTTAATCAACAGGATTATACGAAAAGATTATTTCGTGTTTCGACAAAGACGGGTTTGGGCAAACAAGTTCAGATGGAGGTTGGGCTTAGGTTTGGATAGACACCGCCATATTTTAGGCAAAATTTATACATACGCTTAATTCATCCTAACCCATCCCAATTACAACCCCAATTATACTCAACATTTACAACATAAGTTATCAAAAATTTCTAATTTATTATTCTTTGGTAAAAGAATGGAAATCAATTGGTACAAAAGAAATTTTTATTTGTTATTTAGCATCCCAAAAAAACAAAAATAAAAAGAAAAACAAAAACAAAGGAAATGAAGAACAAATATTTGCTTGTAAGTGCTGTTTTTCTTCCCATCTAATTGATCTTTGACTAATTTTAGACTACTTCTTGATTTTAAGGTTTATTAAGTGGATAAAACAATATTGACAAAAAAATTATTACAAATTTATTTTTTGCAATTTTTCTCATTTTCACCTCCTGTCTTCAAGCACCAAACACATCCATTTCTATATCATTTTACATTCTACTTACAATGGGAGTGAGCCGGTGATATGAAACCCACTTTCATTATGAATAGAAAATGTAAAACAGTATAAAAAATAATATGCACTTAATTTAATTTTATTGCAAATGCATTATTATTTTATAATGTATGCCTATATTTAGAAAATACATTTTTGTTATGTAGTTGTCTAGCTTTAGGACCACTAGATTTTTATTTGTGAGTGAGGTGTCTCACGCTGTCATGTTCAAACTGGAGGACATGGTGGGGTATCATATCGAACCCTGTGAGAATCTCGTAAAATTATGACAAATTAATGCCACTCAAATTATACATGCACAGCCCATTGACTTCCTCACAAAAATGAAACCTTCGTTCCTAAGTTAATACTGCGTTGTAAAATAGAAAAAGTAAATAATATTACACAAAAAAAGTCAACATGTGACCAAATTAATTTTAACTAGATACATAAATAAACTTGTTACCATATTCATTTTTAGTATATTACAATAAATTAAGATTTCAGAGCTGAAAACTATAGGTACGAAAATATTTTTTAAGGATGAAATATTTTAGATATTAAAAGTGTCATTGTTATATTTTTAACGATAACATTAGACATTTAGTAATCAACCCAGGGGGTGTGGTGGAGTGGAAGTGACTTCTCCTCCCTTAACCAAGTGTCGGGGGTTCAATTCCCATCTTGGGCATGGAGCAGCCTTAAATTCCTGGGCCAGCTGTCTCACCCTTCGAGGTGCCTACAAACCAGCGAAGGGATTAGTCTCCGCGGTCGGCGGGGGATACCCTGGGGAGACCTAAAAAAAAAAAAAAAAGACATTTAGTAATCAATTACTATGTTTTTGGATCAAAATTTTAGTTTAAAAAAAGTAAATCTTTTGGCAACAAAATAAATTTGTAGCTAGAAGTGCATTTATTAATGATATTTTTTAAAATTGTCACTAAAAGTCTTTTTTTAATTTTTTTTTTGACTCACATAACTACTGAAATTGGTCTCTTAATATTTTTTTTTGTACTCCATCTTAAAATATTAGTCTCTTATTCCATTTTTAGGGCAGAGAGAGTAACAAATTTTTTCCTAAGACCCTTTGTAGTGGTGGTGGGAGCACAAAAAAAAAAAAAAGAATTTGGATCTCACATTAATGTATAAATTTAAGAAAGGATTTGCTTGTTAAAGATGCATTAACTAACTCCACTATCATAGAAAATTAAATAGGTTATAAATATTGTATTGTTAGGGGCCAAATTATTCTTTTCTATAATTACTTCCATTTTATGTACTTTTAATAATGGAATTTTTTTATAATTAAAATTGAATTTTATTTTTGTAAATAATATTTTGTGATTTTTTTAAAATTTCAATCATACTTAAATTATATTGTGTAAGAAGAATAAATCTAAAAAATATAAAAATATATAAAAAAAATTTCATAAGATTAATCAACAAATGAATTTTATTTTTAAATGACATTTTGTGGATTTTTTTAAATTTGTAAATGCCCTTTATTTTCAATTATAATTAAACTGTGTCGTGTAAGGAAAATGTCATTAAATTTTTTAAATTAAATTTAAAAAAAAAAAAAAAGAGCCACGAAATGTTTCATTTAAAATTAAAGGGCATTCACTTTTATATATAAAAAAAAAATGTTAACAAATATTCTGTTATGAAAAGTATATAAAAATATTAAAATAGGGGCAATTAAAAAAAAAGGGTAATTTGGTCTCTAACAATACAATATTTATAACTTATTCAATTTAAATGATACTAGAGACCCCAAATAATTTATCAATTTTTTTTATCAAACTCTCACATGAGTGTGAGACCTATACATATGTTGGTTTGTGTGGATCTCACACCCATATAAGAGATTTAGTAAAAAATTTGATAAATAATTTAGAATCTATAACATTTTCCATTCAATTTTTATGATTGTTGAGTTGATTAAAGTGAGTTAACACATCATCAACAAAACCTTTTAAGAAATATAAAAATCCATTATAGAATCAAACATAAAATATATATGAATATAAAAGATGTTTTAGAAGTGGGTGCCACTAATAAATTCTACTAAATATTGTCTATTTATAGTATTTTTTTAGAATAATATTATATTCACTAATTACTATATCAATTAGGCCATGTTTGTTTGGGCGGATATGTACTTAGAATTGAACTAATAATTCAATAAAATTATTAATTCGATATTTGATTAAAAAATTAAAGTACAGACTAACAATTCATCCGAATATGGTATCTCACATATGATGGACTATTCAATCACACGTAAGGGGTGAGATATAAATTGGGAGATTAAGTCAAAGTTTAGACTAATTTATCAAATGATCATAATAGAGGTATTATGATCAATATATTGGATGTCTCATATCCTATCAATTCCAATCCCTTTAAACAAACATTGGATTGGATAATATTTTATTAATCACTCCTTATAATTCCAACTCAATTCAAACATAGGATATGGTAAATAATCAAAAGGATTCACAGTCCTAAGACTATTAGTCATGGGAATGCTAATTCAATCTAATCCAATCCCCCCAAACAAACATAGCCTCAGTGTATTAACAGATGATTTGACATAATTTTAAAGGTTTTGGATATTAGTAATTTGTATAATGGATGGAGTTGTAATTTTAAAATAATAATGTCATAACATATATTGATACAGTAATTGATATAGAGTTCGTTTGGGATGTGAGTTGGCCTTTTGATTTTTTGACTATTTTAGCTTAGGGTTAAAAAGTCTAGTTTGGGATAGACTTTTTTGACTTTTTTAAATTTTATAAAAGAAAAAAATAAAATAATTATAAATTAAATGTAATATTTTATTCTATTTAATTAAAATAACTTATTTTATTTTATATAATTATTTTAATCCCAAGAGCATATCAAACGAATCCACACCAATTGGTATAGCACCACTTGACTCTCTGTGTGTGTGTGTGCGTGTGCGTGTGTGTGTGTAACATAATTGTACATTGTGTGTGTGTGTGTGTGTGTACCACTGACTGTGTGTGTGTGTGTGTGTGTGTGTGTGTGTGTGTGTGTGTCATAATTGTACATTAATTTCAATGATTTTTGTGTCTACTCACTGGAAGGAAGCCATTGCTAAATAAAAATGCATTCAAAAAATTAAAAAATTACAAATCAGGTTTTGTTTTAAAAAATAATTACATGTTCATGGAGAAATTTATAAATTTAGGCTTCGTTTGAAAATTGAATTGACTTTTTTGACTATTTTAACCCTACCAAAAAGCTTAATTTTGGAAGTACTTTTTGATTTTTTGGTCTTTTTAACTTTTTTTGTAACAATAATTATGAGTCCAAATCCTTTCCAGCTGTGCTCTCCGGCTCTTCCTCTTATCAACGGATAAGATTCAGCCACGTCATCTATAGCAAAACTTATGGCTCAGATTAACTTTAAAAAAAGACAAAAAAACAAAATTAAATTTCATTCAACACATAGCACACAGCACATCTCACACACTGTCCCACACTGTCCCACGTCACTCACCCTCCCTCTCTCTCTCTCTCTCTCCCTCCTAATAAAAAATTAAAAAAAATATTTTAATCTTTTTAATTTTATTTTCATAATATATATATATATATAATTTTTAATATAAAATTTTAATTTTATAAAATTAGTATCATTGAATATATACCTTTAAAATGATACTAATATATTAAATTATTATTTTTTAAATATAAAAATTAATTTGATGAAATACACACACAAAAATCATATATTTTTGAAATTCTCAAAAACAATCTCTATTTCAAAAAAAAAAAAAAATCATATGAAAAAAATCATATGAATTTTTAATATGGCCCATTTTGGAAAGTGAGTTATTATCTACTTCTTAGATTATAACCCACTTTCTCTCTCACAAAAAAGCTGCTTATAAGCAGCTTTTAACCAAAAAGTTGATTATAACCATCTTATCAAAATAGTTCATAAAATTCATTTGTGTGTTTATTTCATCAAATTAATTTTTACATGATTTTTAAAAAAAAAGTATTTTCATATGATTTTTTTAAACCATACATTTATTTTCATATGATTTTTTTTATTTTCATAAATAATTTTTTTTAATTTTAATGAATGAAGATTATTTTTGAGAATTTCAAAAATATATGATTTTTGTGTGTTTATTTCATCAAATTAATTTTTATATTTAAAAAATAATAATTTCAAAACATAAACTTTTTATTTATTTTAATTTCTTATTAAATATATTTAATATTAGTCTCATTTTAAATGTATATTTTTAATGATATTAATTCTATAAAATTAAAATTTTATATTAAAAATTATATATATTATGAAAATAAAATTAAAAAGATTAAAATAGTTTTTTTAATTTTTTATTAGGAGAGAGAGAGAGAGAGTGGTGGACTTGATGTGGCAGAGTGTATCAGATTTGCTGAGTTAAATGAATTTTTTTTTTTTTAAGTTAATCTGAGTCATTGGTTTTGTTATGGGTGACATGGACGAATCTTGTCTGTTGATTGGAGGGAGAGCTCGAGAGGAGGGCTGAAGAGGATCCCCATTCAATAATTATGGATTGGATGTGATATTTTATTTTTTATGACTAAAATAGTCTATTTTATCTTTCGAAAATGTTTTCTAGCTCGAAAAAATTGGCCCCGAATGCTCCTAAAGTCCAAAACGACGTCGTTTTGGGTTTAAAATTTTTTTTTTTTTTTTTCTTCTTTTCCGCCATTGTTGACGCAAAGGGAGAGGGAGAGAAAGAGAAGAGAGGGAAGAAGAAGAGGAGGTCGTCGCAACTCGCCTCCGTCGGCCCGTCATGCCTACCGTCAGCCTTCTGCCGTCTTGCCGTCGCAGCATCCGACTCCCTCCTCCTCCTCCTCCTCCTCCTCTATTTTTAGGCCCTCAGGTCCTCTCCTCCCTCCCCCTTCTTCGTCTTCTTCTTGCTTCTTCCCCTGTAAAAAAAAAAAAGAAAAAAAAAAAGGGATTCGGGGCATTCGGGGGAGCTCGGATTCGAGCTCCCAATCACATCTCTTTATCTTTTGTGACTAAAATAGCAAAAAAAATCGAGAGACCAACTTGCCAAACGGAGGCTTAGTAATTAAAATTGGTAAATTTTACCATCAATTTTCATTTTTTTTTCAACCACCTGGTTATTCCCCCCTTCAAAAATTAATTTAGGTGTCGTTTGGGAAGTGGGTTAGTTTTTTGATTTTTTTGGTTATTTTAGTCTGGGCTAAAAAACTTGGTTTAAGAAGAACTTTTTGACTTTTTTTTGTAAGAGAAGAGTATAATGATTATGGATTGGATGTGATATTTTGTTTTTTGTGACTAAAATAATCTATTTTATATTTTGTGACTAAAATAACCAAAAAAGCCTAAAATAACTCTTCTCAAACCAAGTTTTAGTGATCTAAATTCATTTTATATGTGGTGGGAGGGAGTATACTAAAAATGAATTTAAATTACACACTAAATTTTAAATTTTTTGTTACACATTTATATGATATTTTACGTGCATCATGAACAATACTGTTAAAAAGAAAAAAAGAAAAAAACCAAAATTTAACAAGACACATAATAAAATAAAACTGTGATTTTCTTCCATTAATGCCCCTGATAATTAACATCAAAACTCAAGCAAAAAAGAAAATACAGTTCTTTTTCTTTTGAGGTTGTATAATATGTTGGATTGGATCTACTACATGAAATATTACACTTCCAAAAAAAACTTGTCCATTTAGCATGCAAAAGACAACTTCATCCCCACCCCACACCTCCCACCTATACATACACACACATATATATATTTATATATATAAGTGGGCGGAAATGAATTTATGGCCAAGGGGAATCTAAATCTACACGGCGGCGACGCTCTCCCCTTTGGCGGAGACGATTTCCGATGCGGTGGCGGTGGCGGTGGCGGTGGTTGAGGAGGGTGGGCCTTCTTTCTTGGATGCAGCCAAGGAGCACTTCTTCTCTTTTCTCTCGTCTTGATTCATCTGCTGTTGTCTACACTCTAGACTGCAAAAAGCACTATCTCCTCTGTATAATTAACAAACACAAATTAGTATTATGTAATTTTCAGAGACATTTTTTAGGCTTTCAGAGTAAAAAAATTAAATTCAAAAGAAAAATCTGATTATTTTGTTAAATTTTTAGGTCTTAACAACACTCACATAGTTTGAATTTCGTTGATAAATTGATCAAATTATTGCATAGATGGTGAGATTCAGAATTAGTCATTATTTATCTTTTGATGGCTTAAATTTTGATAAAATGATGATTAGTTATACATCTATTCTATTTATTCACTTCTTATAAACTATTCTTTAAAGCAGGAAAACAAAAAGAAAAAAGAAATAATACGTGAAAACTCTAATCCGATTACTGGAGTGGAATTCAAAACGACTTTACAAATCGAAATTGAATAATTTTTTTTTTCTTTTTTGAAAATTTAACAAGGGAACATAGAACCGAAAAAAAAAAACAAAGAGCTTCAAACCCATGAAAAAATCAATAAACACAAATAAAAAAAAAAGAAGCTTTTGCAAATTCAAAAATCTACCATATTTCATTTCATGAAAGTTTTAAAACATTTGAAGATGAAAAACCCAGTAAAATAAATTTATATGTGAGAGAGAGAGAGGGAGAGGACATACTTGTACATGAAGATGTCGCGACCGGGGACCAAACGGCGCTTGCAGAGGAAGCAAGACCTCAAGAAGTGAGGGGTCTCCACGAAATCAGCCAAATTCCGGCGGTGGTTTCGTGGTGAGACGGCGGTGGCGGAACCCAAGTACCGTTGATCGAAGCCGGCGGCGGGAGGCTGAGGAGGGGCGTCGCCAATGGATAGATCCAAGGTGAATTCAGTCATGCTGGTAGTCCTCTTGATCGGAGGACGAGGTCTCTTCCCCAACAACATCTTCTTCTTCTTCTTCTTCTTCTTCTCTCTCTCTCTCTCTCTTTATATATATAGTGACTAGTGCTACCTTAACACCCTACTGAGAGAGAGAGAGAGAGAGAGAGAGAGAGAGAGAGAGTGAGTGAGTTCGGGGGGAGGGGTGGAGGGAGGGAGATGTGGGGGAGATAAAGGGAGAGCCAGGAAGCAAGGAGTGAATCTGAGCCGTTCCTTTTTCACCCCCGTTGGATAATCAAATAAAATTAGTACAATTCAATCTAAAGTAATTATGCAAACATAGGAGTGCAACCCTCTCCGTGAAAAAAAATCTACCACAGCGTTGCACTTGTAACGTTTTGGTAAGTTGGTAAAAAATTAATTTTTTAAGTTTTTAAATTTTTTAGTCACATTATTTGTCTATTTTTTTGTATAAAAAAATAAAAAAATTATAAAAAAAATTAAAAAGTAAACTTTTTACTAACTTTTAAAATATTACTATATTGATTTGTAATTATCCAAAAAAATTGTGAAAAATCCATATTTATGGATGTGTGGCATTAAATTCAAAATTGTTTTTGTTTGGTGAGAAATAACAAACTATTATTTTGAAATATATATATATATATAATTTTTTTTCATTCTTATCCCATTGTTGCCAAATTGCCTATCACCGGAGGTGGCTAGAGACAGATGGTGGTCATTGCCGATGGTGGTTACTGGTGGTGGTGGTAATATGGATGGATAGGCAATTTAGGTGGATATATAGGTGACATTAGATATCTGTGGATAAATAGTTAATGTAGATAAATAAACAAATAGGTAGATGTAATATGATTTTTCAAATTGTTATTATTGTGGGTGTTTGGGGAGTGGATTTTTTTATAAGTTTTTTTAATTGTATGATAGTATTAGAGAAATTTTTTTTTGTATTTGGGAAGATAATTGAATTTTTTTGTGGTCGGATGTGATATTTGTGAGAGAAAAAGTGAAATGATTATGGGATTTGATGTGATATTTAGTTTGGATTTGTTTTTTTTTTATTTTGTAACTAATTTGTCTTTTAGTTAAAAAACACACACACAAAAAAAAAAAAAAAAAAAAAAACCTAAAAACTAACTTCCGAATTATGGCCCCAAGAGACTTGAACTTGGGACTATTGCTCCCAAAATTTCAAAACATAAAAATAAAATATGATTTAAAACAGAATTGCCTTACAACAAAGTTTAAATGATGTGATAGTGAAAATGTTGAAACTGCAAGTCATAATGAAGGATGGTATAATTAAAAATGAAAAGATGATAAAGGACCATATATTTTTATATGAAAATTCTGCATAAATTTTCTATTTATATATCATTTCTAAAAAAAATCAATATGATGGTTGATATATGTGGTATTGTCACTCAATGGTAAATTATTATACAAATATAATAAATCATATTATTTATGTGCAGTAGTTACAAACTTATCTTGAAAAAAAAATAAGTATATTAGTAATTGATTAGAGGAATGTCCACGGCAACATGATCCTTTGTTTTTTAAAAAATAACATATAAAATTTATGTATTGAATGATATGACTCAATATGATTTTTATTTTTTTTTTGTTAAACAAAGAGTTATAGCATACAACATATATTTTTTAACTTAATTTATGGGAGACTTATTTATAAATCATTTTTTCAGAATCTTATACTAGACTAAGTCCTGTGTAATTTCTTATAGATCTTTAAGTCCTATTTTTATAAGAATGTATTCCACAAGATCCTAATCTTTTTACCCCCCATTTTCACACCTTCCCTCTCTCTCTCTCACTCCCAACCACCGAATTGATATCAGTCTGCTTCTTCGCCGTCATAGTCCGTTCTCTCTCATATCCGAATGGAAAGCAAGATAATGGTTCTAATGTCAAGTTTTCCATCCACTCTGAGATAATTTTAGGGAATACCACCGGCACCAAAGTGACGGCACCTGGAGGCTATTTTTTTTATTTTTTCATGCAAGCGTTAAATATTTATTTTATTTGTCCTTTCAAGCATTGAGAAATGAACTTCCTTATTTTTCAATTGCAATTCTACAGAAACTGCCAACAACATCGTCGTCGTCATCAAATAAATGCCTATGTTTAAATGTCTATGTTTTCTTTGATTTTTTTATATAAAAAAAATAAAAAAATTCAAAAAATAAACAATTTTTTAAATTTTACAATTAATAATACAAAATAAAAATATATTAAGATTATATATCTATTTCAAAACAAACGGATTAAAAAAATAAAAACTTATTAAGTTTGCGAAACGTAACGTGACACATTACGTTACGTTTATGTAAATGTCACATTACGTTTATATAGGTGTCACGTTACGTTACGTTTATGTCGGTGTCACGTTACGTTCATATTGGTGTCACGTTACGTTACGTTTATATAGGTGTCACGTTGCGTTACGTTTATGTAGATATGTCACATTACGTTTATATAGGTGTTACGTTACGTTTATGTAGGTGTCACATTACGTTACGTTTATGTAGATGTCACGTTACGTATAAGTGTCACGTTACGTTTATGTAGGTGTCACGTTGACTGATGCTTTGCATTGGAAAGCAGACCCATCAGGTAAATTCACTGTGTCCTCTGCTTACAAGTGGTGTGAAAGCTACCTAGGTTCAGTGTGTAAGGTTACAGATCTGCTATGGAACAATGTTTCTTCACCTAGAGCTCAATTTTTTGGTTGGTTGGCATGGAAAGGAAGGCTAAAGACCTCCAGCTTTTTGCAACGAATTAGAGTGCTCCCGGATGAGGCCAATGTGAGTTGCATTTTCTGTAAAGCAGAATGTGGAGAGTGTTAATCATGTGCTTCTTCTCTGCCCTTTTGTTTGGAAGGTTTGGTCGCATATGCTAAAATGGTGGGTTTGCAATGGGTTCAACCTGCTTGTGCAGTGTCTTCTAGATTGGTGAAATTTGGTTTAAGGTCGAAAAACAAGAGAGGGTGATCTGGAAGGCCATGCCTCCGTCAGGTTTCTCGTCCATCTGGAAATTAAGGAATGATTGTATCTTTAATGGATTTCACCCAAATTTTGAGGAGTTGTGTGAGGTCATTAAAGTGCGAGTTGCGATGTGGAGCAAAGATGCATGCTCTTTCTGTTCAAGTTATCCAGTGACTGATTTTGTGAGCAATCTGCAACAGGTAAGGTTATGCATTAGGGGTGTTGGATGATTAAAGCTGTCTGTTGTTTCTGTATTCTTCAGTGGAGGGTGGTCTGGCCGGGTGTTTTTGCTCTTGGTCCGGGTTTGCATTGGTGTGAGGTCTGGGATCTTGTTTGCATTGGTGCATGTTTGGTGGTCATTGTTGGTGGGTGATGGATGTTGGTGCATGAGACCGATGGATCTTTGTGTTGGTGCTTCAGATCATCATCCTCTTCCTTGTTCTTCTTGGCAACTGCTGAATGGTGATGCAGAGGGGAGTCTGTTGGTGAACAGCTTTTCGTGTTTTGGTTTTTCTGTGTTTCTTGTGGTTGTTCTCTCTTCAACCTTGTGGTGTGCTGGCAAATGATTGGGCTTTCCTCGCGGTGCCAACCTAGTTGGGATCGTGCGGTTTGCTTTGATGCCTTTTGCACTTCCTCTTCCTTTTTTTGATGTAATTCCTATTTGGCTATTTTCATCAATAAAGGTTTGTTTTTGCTGTTCAAAAAAAAAAAAAAACGTTACGTTACGTTTATATCAATTTCCCTATATATGGTTTTATTATTAATTATGATATTAACAACTAATATTGAGGGTAACTATGTCAAGAAACTTCTCATAGGACTTATGGGAACATAAGTTTTTTTGTGGGACTAAATGTAGCACAAGTCTCCCTAATAGGACTTCTAAATAATTTTCCCTTAATTTATTGAATGTGACAATTAAGTTGTCCATATCAATTCAATTTGAGTAGCTCTCATTTCAAATAATACTGCTTTTTTATTAGTTGTAATGATATATAATTTTTTTAATACGTAAAACTTTCATGAAAACAAATGTTCATGGAAATGTGTTTTATTTGTGAAGTGACTTTGACACATCATTTTAATGGTGTATTTGTATGAATTTTATGTAAGTTCAGAATTTTTCTACGGAAATATTTTAAAACAAAATTTTTGTACAAAAAAATAATTCACAATGATGTGTCAGTGATATGTTTAAAATAATGAATCATCAGAGCATATGTAACAATACAGTACTTAGGTGCAGTAGTGTAAAATTTCACAATACAACAAGTAGAAAAAATAAATAAAATACTTATTTTAACAGTGTAGCATATTGTGTTACAATAGCACAAAATTTATATATATATATATATATATATTTTGGTGTGTGTGTGTCAAACTTAGCACATAAAAAATATAGTGCTATTTTATACTATACTTTAACTAGTTGTTCTTTTATAAAATTATATCAATGTCATTATAATTATAATAGTTTACATTAATTGCAACTATGTCATTTGAAATTGAGTAGGTAAAAATTAATTTGGCATAAATAAATTAAATCTAAATATACGAATGAGATCTATGCACAAGCTCATTTATTTATTTTGTAATTTAGACTTATATTAAAAAATTGAAGCTTTAATACAAAATGGTGGTTGATGTGTAGATGAATAAAACTAGCACAAAAAAAATTACGATGTTGGAGTAATGTACTATTTTTGTATGCTAATACTATATTATTGAAACAATTTGCATAAATCTATACAAAGTGCACTTTTTGTTATACTAAAACTAGCCTACCATCCGTACTATTCACGAGATTAAATTTAAAAAACTATTTATAATTATGTCAAATATATTTTAAAATTGTTAGTATAAAATATACGTCATTTTAAAAGAAAATGTTGACATTGTATAATTAAAGTAATAAAAAAAAATGAAACAAAGTATAACTAAATTTTAAATTGTTGTTTGTCTTCCATCAACATTCCTACATTATCAACATGATAGTTAGTATTATAATTGATTAACAACACATATATTATGTATTAAAAAAATATTATAAAGTACAAATGTTATACTTACATATTATATATTTCTATTTTTTTTTTACCTTCTAAAAGGTATAGATATTCTTCAGATCAATCTATATTTAAAACAAAGGTCACGCACGGTGTAGTATCTCGTTGACATTGCATTGTTGGTATAGGTATAATAAATGCATAGGCACGATCTTGGCATGACGCAATAATTTATTTATAATAAATTGTATAGTTTTATACTTTTGATCTCATATTCTTCAAATATGATGGTTGACATCGCAAAATAAACTCTACCCGTTTATCTTGAACAATGAGATTTATTGAACCAGTATTGTCTTTGATCACAATATTAACATTGTATCTAATAAAAAAAAAAAAAAACCAATTACGAATTAAGTTAATTAATAGTTAAAAAACACAATCATTAAAAAAAAAAATACAGTGAATTAAAAAATCCAATTACAAAATATAATGTAATGATTATCATCAATAGTGGGCATTTTATGTAAATCTAATGAATACAATCCAATTTTTTTTTCTTCAAAAAAGATAGATTCAAAATACAATCACCGCATTAAAAATTAAATTAAGTTCAATCACAATAACAAAATATAATATAATCATCATTAATAGTAGGTACTTTATGTGAGCCTAATGAATGCAATCTAATTATTATTATTTTTTTTCTCAAAAAACATAGATTAAAAATACAATAACCATGTGATTGTATTCAAAAAAACATGAAGACGGTATTTTTTTTTTTTTCAAAAAACACAGATTGAATGGAATATAAAAAATCACAATCATTTAAAAAAAATAAAATTACTATGTAATCAAAACGGAGTGCAAAAAAACACAATCACATTTTTGCTCATAAAAAAAAAGAAGAAGCAATGAAGTCAATGGGTAATTAAAAAATACAATTATGTTTTTTTTTCAAAAAAACATAATGAGTTTAAAACCCAATCACGAATTAGATTAATTAATAGTTAAAGAGCATAATGAATACAATGAGTTAAAAAATTCAATTACAAAATATAATCTAATCATTATCATCAATATTGCGTACTGTATGTGAACATAATGAATATAATTTATTTTTTTATAAAAAAAACATGGATTAAAAATGCAGTCACCGTATTGAAAAATAAATTCAGTCCAGTCACACTCACAAAATACAATCCAATCATCTCCATAGTTAATACTTTATGTGAACCTAATAAATACAATCATTCTTAATCATCAATGGTTTGAGATGTTTTAAATAAGTGTACTTTTTGACTTTTTATATTAAAAAAAAAGTGTAGAAAAGTAGAGAAAGTTGGTAGAAAAGTAAAGAGGAAATATTGATAGATGTTGATTAATGTAATCCACATAAGTGTATGTATGAAAAAAAGTGCACTTTTTTAGTGTATGTCATGTGAACTTAATGAATACAATTCTTCTTAATCAATTTAAAAATATAATCACCATATTAAAAAATAAATGATTTACTTACAGATTTTGAAATGTTTTTTTTCTAAGATTCTGTCAGTCTCTCTCTCAAATTGTCAGATAGGTTGCCGCTGCGTAAGGACTAGGCTGCTGTGATAGGTTTAGGTTTAGACTGCTGCGTTAGGTTTAGGTTATTCTCTCTCGCCCAAAGTTTAGGCTGCTATGATAGGGGTTGATAGGATTTAGATTAATATCTATATATTATTTAAATCAAAGGGTGGGAAAGTTTTTTTTTTTTAAATTAGAAAAATTAAGAAATTAGGATTGGAATAATGGAGCTTCCACAAGGTTTGTGGGTTAAAAAGACCCCTTTTTCTTATATAATAGATACTACAAAAATATTACACCAATGAGATACAAAAATATTACAAAAATATTACACCATTGAAAAGATGATAATCATTAAGTATAAAATCTTGTATAATAATTTGATTTATATATTTTTTACCTCATTTCTGACATTGTATACATATCGAATCTACTCTATTTTAAAAGTAATGAGATATATTATGAATTTTTAATATAAAAGTTTATATGTATTATATCAATTTAGGTTAAGTTAAAGCTGAAAAAAAAAATGTAAAATAATTTTTCTTTAGTGCTCCTTTAGTGCTCCCAATTTAGAGCTCCCAAACATTTTTCTTTTTAATTTGCTGTGGCTAAAAGCCAGTTTTTATTTACTTTTTAATTTTTTATAGCTAAAATTGTTCATTTTGCTATATAAGTTTTAGCTCGATTGACATCATTTTTTGCTAAAAAAATTCACTTAATTACTCTAAAACATTATTAGAAAAAAGAATATGCCAAACAAATTTTAAGTTTTTTTTAGCCAATAAATCATTTTAAAAAGTTAATTACACCAACACCCCTCAATTATTAATAAATATTACTTTACCTCTCTCATTTATGAACTTGTATATTTTGACCATTCAACGATGAAAATGAATTACTTTCACTCTTTTTACACTACCTCTAAAAGGAGTGTATTTATATAATTTTTAAAATTAATAAGCCCAAAATGTATGAATTTATAAATAAAAAAAATACAATGATATTCACCAATACTTGATAGAGTTGTTAGCGTAATTAATCAATTTTTTAACTAAGCATCTAGAAGAAGGCTAGGTGATTCTCTTTGGAGAGACCAGGCCACATTAGATAGTTTTCATTTGCTCTTACTTGGTGTGAGATAGATATGGACGGAATCAAGATACTATTAAGATATTATTATCTGAGGGGTCAAAGAAAATTAATATTTTTTTTATCATATATACAAGTATACATACATATATATATATATATATAATATGATATATAATTATATATATATAGAAAAAAAATTAAATATCCTAGAAATAATTTCTAATAGGATAAAAAAGTTTTGGGGTACTTACGTGTAGGTCCTAATAAGTGGACTTATTATTTAATAGGTCCTATGAGAAAATTTTGTCATAAAAAAAATCACTAATTGTAAGTTTTAGTGATAATTTATAAAAATCATGACAAAAAAAAGTCACTAATTATCAATTTTTAGTGACGTATGAAAAAAATTGTCACAAAAAAAATTATTTTTAGCGACAATTTTACCAAAACTTATTTTCAATAGGACTTTATGAAAATTAAGTCTAACTATTAAGACCTATTGGTCGTTTACCAAAAAGTTTTTTTGGTACAAAATAGAAAGAGAATATAAGATGAAAGAAGAATGAGATATATCCAAGATGAAGATACAAATTAACACAAGCTAAATTGACATACTGACAAACATATTATATGGTACAAACAAATACAATGATATTTGAACGTGTGATGTCTTGAACTAAAGCTCTAGTAACATGTTAAGCAACCAGTTGCCTCAAAAGTTTAATCTGTTAGGGCATGGACTCAACATATATATCAAGCTCTTACATATTTGTATTCGTCATTGAACTTGTAATTATTTGAGACTATTTTGTATTTCAGTTTCTTGATCTTTGTATAGGACCATGAATGGAGGCAAGCTGTAACTGTAGCTGGTTCAGGATGCATTACTACTTTATCAGTTGAGAGATATCTTACCAACAACAATCTCCTTGTTGAATTTCATCAGGTATTCTCAATTCTAATTGTGTTCTATTTGATATGTTCTTCTCTCTTGGATATATTACCTAATAATGTGTTGTGTTATCTAGAAGCAAACTAATTTGTAGCTCGTTAATTGGACTAATATCATACAAACCACTTTGATGTTACACCTATTGTCTTCCGTCCTAGACAAACTGGACATGGGCATTACTTAATCCGTGAGACTGGTGAAGTTCCTATGCCTATAACTGCTGGCCATTCCAACGCAACCCATAGTGCTTGATACTCAACTTGAACCAAAATGGTCGTAGTGGTCATCATTCTGTTGGTTTTCTATGCCTTTCAGCTTGAGCTCTGCAATAGTGAGAAGGATTTTGGCACACAGAAGAATTGAGATTAAGCATTGCAGCTGAAACTGTTACCCAGTGCATAGCCCTTTTTTTTTTTTTTTTTTTTCTTTTGATCTCCCTAAATTAAACTTGATAACATAGTTTGGATATATTAGCTGCATAGAGACTAGCAAAAGTTGAGGTTTACTTGTTTTTAGGCACACAAATGCTCTCCAATTTTTATGTGTGTACATATATATTCTGAAGAAAAATGTCATACATATTCCTTAACTTAAATTTGGTCATTCTTATTGTGGAACATTTGAGGAAAATCATAACTATAAGTTCATTTGAGCTGTAGAAGACCAAGTTCTTATTTCAGTTTCACTTTCACTTGAAAATGGGTATTAATTTTTGGAATATTATTTTAGTAAATGCCATATTATAAAGTGGGTGAAAATTGTAATTTTATGTGAATCTCACTTTTTTGTGAATTTTTTTAACAGCCTAAGACTGAAGAGGTTAAGAAGGAACTCACAAACAAATATGTACAAGAGAGTTTTGACATCTCTATCTTTTGGGTGCTATTTGCTTGTGAAGACCCATAAGGGTAATGCAGAGATTTTGCATTATATAATTTTCTTTTGTAATTTCAAATATGCCAATGCTATTCGGTCAATACTAATGATTAATTTTTTTTTACAGCTATTTTTGGTGTGGAATTGTAGATATTCCTTTTTTGTCTACGGAGGACATGGTTTTTGTACTACTTTTTATTCTGTATGAAATTATTATTTTCAGTTGGAATATACTTGGTTTGTATAAAATTTGACATTAAAAATTATTCTCTTTTTTGGATGGTTGTAAGTGAAATATGTGTTGTGGAATTGGTGATAATATGTATGTATTGTTTTATTTGTATACCTGTTACAGGTTGTGGACAAATTAATTAAAATAAAAAATATATAAAATGATATTTTTGGCGACTAAATAATTGGTAGCAAAAAATGGAGTTAAACATTTTTAGCGACTAAATAGTTAGTAGCTAAAAAAAAAATTAAATGGAAATAAACATTTTGGTGACTAAACATTTAGTAGCCATTTAAAAAAAAAGACTTTAGGCGACTAATGATTTAGTAGCCAAAAAAAAAAAAAAAAAGTTTTGGCGACAAAAATTTTAGTAGCTGAAAATGTGATGTTAAATTTAATCGTAAGCTTTTGGCGACTAAAAAAATTAGTCGCCTATTTAGCCTTTCAGCGACTAAAGTTTTTTTTGTCGCCAATACCTTTACTTTTGACGACTACTTGTTTAGTCGCCAATTTAGGACTTTCGACGACTAAAATTTTTTTAGTCGCCAATACCTTCGCCGACCGTCTTTCCGCGACCAAGTTGGCGACCAAACTATTTAGTCGGGAAAACCTTTCGGTGACTAAAAATTTAGTTGTCAAAAGTGTAATTTCTTGTAGTGTATTTTAAAACAAAAATTTTGTACAAAAAAATAATACAAAAATTTTGTACAAAAAAATAATTTATAATGATGTGTCAGTGATATATTTAAAAAAATAATGAATCATCAAAGCATATGTAACAATACAGTTCTTAGGCTTGGTTTGGGAAGTAGATTAGCTTTTTAACTTCTTGGCTGTTTTGGCTATTTTGGCCTGTGGCTAAAAAGCCTGGTTTGAGAAAAGCTTTTGGTTTTTTTGATTTTTTTGACTTTTTTGTGAGTGAAAGAATATAGTGATTATAAATTAGATGTGATATTTTATCTTATTGAAACTAAAAAGTTTATTTTATTTTTTATGACTATTTTATCTCTAAACCCACTTCCCGAACAATGGCTTAGGTGCAGTAGTGTAAAATTTCACAATACAACAAGTAGAAACAATAAATAAAATGCTTATTTTAACAGTGTAGCATATTGTGTCACAATAGCACAAAATTTATATATATATACATATTTTTTTTTGGGTGTGTGTGTGTCAAACTTAGCACATAAAAAATATAATGCTATTTTATACTATACTTTAACTAGTTGTTCTTTTATAAAATTATATCAATGTCATTATAATTAGAATAGTTTACATTAATTGCAACTATGTCATTTGAAATTGAGTAGGTAAAAATTAATTTGGCATAAATATATTAAATCTAAATATACGAATGAGATCTATGCACAAGCTCATTTATTTATTTTGTAATTTAGACTTATATTAAAGAATTGAAGCTTTAATAAAACAAAATGGTGGTTGATGTGTAGATGAATAAAACTAGCACAAAAAATATTACGATATTGGAGTAATGTACTATTTTTGTACGCTAATACTATATTATTGAAACAATTTGCATAAATCTATATAAAGTGCGCTTTTGTTATACTAAAACTAGCATATCATCCGTGCTATGCACAAGATTGAATTTAAAAAAACTATTTATGATTATGTCAAACATATTTTTAGATTATTAATATAAAATATATGTCATTTTAAAAGAAAATATTGACATTGCATAATTAAAGTAATAAAAATATATAAAACAAAACATAACTAAAATCTAAATTGTTGTGGGTTTTCCATAAGTATTCTTACATTGTCAACATGAAAGTTAGTATTATAATTGATTAACAACACATATATTATATATTTATAAAATATTATAAAGTAAAAATGTTATACTTACGTAGCATATATTTCTTTTTTTTTTTTAACCTTCTAAAAGGTACAAACATTCTTTAGATCAATCTTTATTTAAAACAAAGGTCACGCACGATGCACAATCTAATTGACGTTGCATTGTTGGTATAGGTATGATAAATGCATAGGCACGATCTTGGCATGACGAAATAATTTATTTATAATAAATTGTATAGTTTCGTAATTTTGATCTCATATTCTTCAAATATGATGGTTGACATCGCAAGATAAACTCTGCCCGTTTATCTTGAATGATGAGATTTATTGAACCAGTATTGTCTTTGATCACAATATTAACATTGCATCTAATCAAAAAAAAAAAAAAAAACCAATCACGAATTAAGTTAATTAATAGTTAAAAAACACAACCATTTAAAAAAAAAAAAAAACATTGAGTTAAAAAACCCAATTACAAAATACAATGTAATCATTATCATCAATAGTGAGTATTTTATATGAACCTAATAAATACAATCCAATTTTGTTTTTTTTTTCAAAAAAGATAGATTCAAAATACAATCACCGTATTAAAAAATTAAATTAAGTTCAATCATTAACAATGGGTACTTTATGTGATCCTAAAGAATGCAATCTAATTTTTTTTTGTTTTTTTTCAAAAAACATAGATTAAAAATACAATAACCATGTGATTGTATTCAAAAAAACATGAAGACGATATATTTTTTTTTTTCAAAAAACGCAGATTAAATAGAATGTAAAAAATCACAATCATTTAAAAAAATAAAATCATTGTGTGATCAAAATGGAGTGCAAAAAAATACAATCACATTTTTGCTCATAAAAAAAAAAGCAATGAAGTCAATTGGTAATTAAAAAAATACAATTATGTTTTTTTTCAAAAAAAATAATGAGTTAAAAACCCAATCACGAATTAGATTAATTAATAATTAAAAAGCATAATGAATACAATGAGTTAAAAAATTCAATTAAAAAATATAATCTAATCATCATCATCAATATTGCGTACTTTATGTGAATATAATGAATAGAATCTATTTATTTATTTATTTTAAATATAGACTAAAAATACCGTCATCCTATTGAAAAATAAATTAAGTTCAATCACACTCACAAAATATTATCAAATCATCATCAATAGTTATATAAACCTAATGAATACAATCATTCTTAATCATCAATGGTTTGAGATATTTTAAATAAGTGCACTTTTTGACTTTTTATAAATAAAAAAAAAATGTGTAGAAAAGTAGAGAAAGTGGGTAGAAAAGTAAAGATAAGATGTTGATTAATGTGTCCCAAATAAGTGTATATATGCAAAAAAAGTACACTTTTTTAGTACATGCCATGTGAACTTAATAAATACAATCCTTCTTAATCAATTTAAAAATATAATCACCATATTAAAAAATAAACGATTTACTTATAGATTTTAAAATGTTTTTTTTTTTTCTAAGATGCTATCTTAGTTTCTCTCCCAAATTGCTGTGTAGGTTGCTGCCGCGTAAGGACTAGGCTGCTGTGATAGGTTTAGGTTTAAGCTGTTGTGTTAGGTTTAGGTTATTCTCTCTCTCTCCCAAAATTTAGGTTGTTGTGATAGGGGTTGACAGGATTTAGGTTAATATCTATATATTATTTAAATCAGAGAGAGGGAAAGTTCTTTTTTTAAAAAAAAAAAAATCAAAAAATTAAAAAATTAGGATTGGAATAATGGAGCTTCCACAAGGTTTGTGGGTTAAAAAGACCATTTTTCTTATATAATAGATAATACAAAAATATTACACCATTGAGATATACTTATGATTAGAGTTTTAATTTGAAATGATTTTGTATAATAATTTCATTTATATATTTTTTACCTCATTTCTGACATTGTATACATATCGAATCTACTCTATTTTAAAAGAAATGAGATCTATTATGAATATGTATATGTAATATTAATTATATCAATTTAAGTTAAAACTGAAAAAAAAATGTAAAATAATACATAACAGTCCTATTTTAATTTTCTGTGGCTAAAAGCCAGTTTTTATTTTTATTTTTTTATAGCTAAAATTGTTCATTTTACTATATAAGTTTTAGCTCGATTGACATCAGTTTTTGCTAAAGAAATTCACTTAATTACTCTAAAACATTATTAGAAAAAGAATATGCCAAACAAATTTTAATTTTTTTTAGCCAATAAATCATTTTTAAAAGTTAATTACAACAACACTCCTCAATTATTAATAAATATTACTTTACTTTCCTCATTTATGAACTTGTATATTTTGACCATTCAACTATGAAAATGAATTCCTTTCACTCTTTTTACACTCCCTCTAAAAGGAGTGTATTTATATAATTTTTAAAATTAATAAGGCCAAAATGTATGAATTTATAAATAAAAAAAAAATACAATGATATTCACCAATACTTGATAGAATTGTTAGCGTAATTAATCAATTTTTTAAAACTAAGCATCTAGAAGAAGCCTAGGTGATTCTCTTTGGAGAGACCAGGCCACCTTAGATAGTTTTCATTTGCTCTTATTTGGTGTGAGATAGACATGGACGGAATCAAGATATTATTAAGATATTATCATCTGAGGGGTCAAAGAAAATTAATATTTTTTTATCATACATAGAAAAAAAATTAAATATCATAGAAGTAATTTTTAATAGGATAAAAAAGTTTTGGGATACTTACGTATAGGTCATAATAAGTGAACTTATTATTTAATAGGTCCTATGAGAAAATTTTGTCATAAAAAAGTTTAGTAATTGTAAATTTTAGCAACAATTTATAAAAATTATGACAAAAAAGTCACTAATTGTCAATTATTAGTGACGTATATAAAAAATTGTCACAAAAATTATTTTTAACGACAATTTTACCGAGACTTATTTTCAATAGGACTTCATAGAAATTAAGTCTAACTGTTAGGACCTATTGATAGTTTATTCAAAAGTTTTTTTGGTACAAAATAAAAAGAGAATGTAAGATGAAAGAAGAATGAGATATATATATTTTTTATACTATGGGTCATTTTTTTATTTAAAATAATATATATATATATATATTAAAATTCTTTGACAAATAATATTCTTCGTAAAAACAGGGAGACAAGCAGCTCATTCGCACCCTATTAAAAAATAATGTATTATTGTTGCTGTCCCATGTTACAACCAATTAACAAATAAATATATATTTCATTTAGCACTATAGTGTGTATATATATATATATATGGAAAAATAACAATGCTATTCAGGAAAAGTAATTATGAAATAAATAATAAATATTAATAATCATAATTATAATTTTTTTTCATAAAATTATATAACTTTAAAAGTTATGAATGGTAATTTTTTTTATATATATAATTCTTGCAGTTTTTCACTGTAAAAATAGAAGCAATAAACAAAGCCAATTATGAATCTATTAGGAAAAATTACACCAGTTGATTTCTACAAAATTAATTATATATCAATGTTAAGTTTTATTATTAGTAATTATTATAAGAGCAATGCTAATCACTAATTTATCATCACTAACTCCACCAGTAGTGAGGTGGCAATTTGAAAAAAAAAAGACACAAAGCACATGTGGCAGTGGGTGAGACCCACTGTCACATCATTAAAGCTACCACTAATTAGTGGTTTAAAATATTTTTGTTATTATAATTATACTTTTTTCAATGAATATGTAATTATTTTTCAATAGTATTTTCCCAATCAATTAGTCTTATTATTTGCACCTGAGAGAGATCAGTGGTCTCGCTTTCTCTCCGCCTTAGATCATGTTATGTGCACGTGTGTGGCACTGATCATCCTTCCTTTGTTGGACTCTTTCTTTTACAGTGCACTTTTCTAATTATTAAAGTCCACCAACTTTGCCCAATATACTGTTCCTGTCTGCCCACTTGTTGCTTTTTAGTTCTGTTTTCAATCAATGTAGTAGTTATTTCTATTTTTTTTTTTTTAAATAATTGAAATAAAGAGTCAATCATTAATGAAAATCCTAAGTGATTCGTGATTAGCTAAGGATAAGACAATTATTCCAAATCCCAAAAAATTCCAAAACACTCAAACTAAAATCAACAAGCACTTACGAGAGTGATTTTAGTTTGTTTGTTTTTAGGAATAAATAATAAATCGACACCAACGATTTTTAACGTGGAAAAACCACAATTGAAGAACCTTCAATTGTAATCAAAAACCACGGGCGAACCGCCACTAATCAATCCACTACTGAAGGACTACAAGGTTACAAAGAAACCATACAAATTACCCAACCTAGTCAATTTGTCTTTGAATCTTCTGTAACTCTTTCACCACGCCGCCATTTTAACCGATTCTGAAGTTGGTTCCACTCCTCAACTTCACTTGTCGAATTAACGACTACGTAAAGAAACAAACACCTTTTGAGACTTTACGTAATGATCTTCGGATTCCACCGAAGAGAACACTCTTGAAAATCAAGTATCAACCTCTTTGATGTATGAATATCAACTCATGAGTTTTAGAACTCTCTCAAGAACATCAAAGAAAACTTACCAAACTTTCAGAAGAATACTTCAAACAAAACTCTAGAATCCTTGAATCTGATCTAGAAAAAGTTAGATTGGTTTTAGGAGAAAACCATCTACTTATAGAAAACCAAAAGAGTCCCAATCCTGAAAGAAACCAGTTACTTGAAAATTTCCCGGATTCTGAAGCTCTCTCGCTCGAGCGAGGAGTGTAAATCGCGTGATTTCTACTAGTGACCTCGCTCGAGCCACGAGCCCTTCGCTCGAGCGAGGAAAACATCCTTGCAGGTTCAGTAGAGACGCAATGCTTAGCTCGAGCCACCATGCTCTTCGCTCGAGCGCACAATCATAGCCTTCAGGTTTTGCCTATACGCAGTCCTTCGCTCGAGCGAGCACTTCCTGGCTCGAGCGAGGAAGGCAAAAAACTCAGAAAAAGTTACAAATCAATACATAGTTTTGTGCGCGGGATTTTGACAAGATAGGTCCTAACAATCTCCCCCTTTGTCAATACCCGGACAAAACTTTCTAACAAGATTCCTAACCAAAAAATCTAACTAAAACAATTACAACTCAACTAATGACCTAATAAATTACAACTCGATGAAAAGAAAACAATGAATCCAAACTTGAGAACCATCCAATCATTGAGCTGTATAAATAAACCAACAACCGTTGAGCTGTAAAGAAACCAACACAACCAATCCTGCAGATGAAAACCATTAGATACATTCAGACATATATTCAACATATTAGATACATCCAGACATATATTTCCAATATCCAAAATATACATCCATCATATATATCCAATATCCAAATATCTAAAACAAACAAATCCAAATATCCAAATATCAACATATAAATCCAATAGCCAAATCCAAATATCAACAAAATATATCCAACATATACCTCAAATCTCATCTCCCCCTTTTTGTCCGGGAAAAACAAAAGGAAAAAGAAAACAAACCAAAACACAACCACTAGGAAGATGGTGGAGGATGCTGCAACTGAAGAAGAGATAAAATCTGGGACAACATAGCACCGTGCTCATCAAGGCGAGCATCGATATGATCAAGACGACGTGCAAGAGCTGGATCCAAATCAGGAGTATCCGCCTTGGTCTGCATGGGCAGCCTCAACCTCCTCCTCCTCAAAGAAGAGGATCATCATCACCACCGCAACTCCGGATCACTGCATGAGAACCCCCAACACGGACCCACTTCTAACGCCTCCGACTCGGAGACGGTGAGTTTGGTAATAGGTTTGACGAGAAGCAAACTCATCGTCAAAAACAGGACATTAAGAGAAGAGAGAAAACGGTGAAGAAAACACCCATAGGAAGCCCCAAAGATTTTACCTCGAAAACCCCAATCATTTTGGATATAATCATCTCGGAAGATCAATGGGAAGACGATGATGATACAAGATAAAACATACCGGGTCCCGAGTAATATGAGATGAATGGGTGGTGACAAAAATGTTGGCGACACTATGATGTTAAGAAGACGGAATCAGGAAGCATCTCATTCTCACGAATGAGAGCCCCACCATCCAAGTCCTCAAACACCACACAATTCGAAGCAACCATATCAAAATTAACACCACCGTAAGAATAGGGAAATGACAATCATCAATAGCGGAAGACCAAGGAACTCATGAAACACATCATCAAGGATAACAAGAGATTGTTTCTAACCCAAGTGTGAAAAGTACAACCTTCGCGATTAATAGAATGCATATTACAATAAAACTCATGAATGAGACTAAGATTTTGGGGACCTAAAAAGTGTAACACTTGGTCACCACCTAAGGGATCAAATAAAGGCCGAATAGGAATCACCTCAAATGCATTAGATAAAACATTTCGTTCCAAATGAACTTTCCGAGAGACATAAGACTCCCTAAACAGTTTAGCCTTTTCTTTTGACTCAAACTTGGAGGTATTGAAGGAAGGGCGTGAAACAGCCATCTTGCGACGCTTGGAAGGTTCTGCCATTACTAAACATACCACAGAGACACAACAGAGACAGATGGAAGACAGAACAAGGCACAATCCAGAAACAGACCACCCCACAACCCCAAGTCCAAACCAAGAAACACAGATAAACAGCATGAGTTCATTAGTCCAACAAAAACCATGAGTGCAACATTAAAAAAAATCAGATAAGCACAGAGTTAAAGCAAACATGAGGGTTAAGAGACAAACAGATTGAAACCATATATCAATTGCCCATTAGAACAAACAAGGAGTATTCAGGCTAAGCAAATGATAACCAAAACAAAAACCTGGATGAACAATAAACAATGGCAGTAGCAAAATATGGCACATATGGTCAACAGGTTTGAACAATCAAGCAATGCCAAGATGAGAATTAAAAAACCCTCAATGCCCAATGTTGAAATATATAACCCTTACAAACAACACAACTGTCCCAAATGCAAAATATATACGAAACACCATGAGCCCTAGAGCATGAGATAAGGACAAAACCGTAGATAAGCAAACCCCCAAAAATCAAACAAATCTACTCCCAAGAAAAATCAACCAAAAGCAAGACCCTAGAAGCAATGCATAACCCTAGAAGCAATGCAAATCATAACAACCAAACCAAGTAGCTGAGAGTATGAAACAAGCTAAATCAGTAGCAAAAAAAATGCAAAAAGAAATTCGAGATGGAGGCAGAGCACACCACAATCCCAATCCGAAAATAAAACAAAATAAAAAAAAACTTACCAATGAGGAGGAATGGGAAGGAGAAATCCCTAAAACCAAGCAAGAAAACCTCAATCGAGTTCAGCAATGAAGGAACACAAACGCCCTAGGAGAGAGGGAGAGAGAAGAATATGAAGAGAGTAAACAAAAACTGAAGAGACCCCTGTTTTTTAAAAAACTGAATCGCGACAGCTCGCTCGAGCGAAGAATCGCTAGCTCGAGCGAGGGTAACAAAACCGCCAGGTTCGCTCGAGCTGAAAATGGTCGCCGAGCGTAAATACATGCTCGTGTCTCGATGCGAGAAGCGAGGACCGTCGCCGAGCCAAGAAAAAAATTTTTTTTTTAAAAAAAAAAAAAAACTAAAAACACCTAGGATATTTTTTGTAAAAAACAAGGTGACCGGGTGACAAACTATTTCACAAGAATAAGAGTATCCATCAATTCTGAGTCCTGAAAATTTGAGAACAAAAAATGAAACAACAGCTCATGAATAAAACAGATAATATTAAATCAAAGCCACACGCATCATGAGAATGCATAACTCAAAAACACACATGAGAGCTCATATAAAAAATGTGTGTGTGTGCAATCCTAGAGAGCCACAAAGCTAGAGTTAATCCTCGTAGTGATCTGATGGCTGGACCTCCAACAAGAATAACTGACCATCACAAAGAAAAGTCAAACCACTGGGAATCACGGGGTATTTGTTGAGTAAATGCGGAAGCTCCCCCTCAGACAATGATCCCCCTTTTATATATATATATTTTTTATTTTATAACTTTTCTTTCTTTTGGGCACTCACTAGTGGCATACACGCTCAGAGTATGGAGTCCAAACCAGAGAAGAATGAAATCAAAAGGATGGCCTGGTTGGTGCCTCTGAGGTAGCCTTTTCCTCATGCCCGGAAATCATGTACTGAGGGAGAAACCATGGAAGTGAAATAAGATGGTAGATGGTTAAGAGACTTAACATCACCCATGATATACCAGTATAGGTCAATTCCTCTGTAAGAGTACAAGAAACACTGTCAGTGGTCCATAGAGAACTTTGATCACTTGTGCGGAAACCCCTGCAACAGTTTATCTCAAGAATGTGTACAGAATGAGATCATGAAGTAAATGAGTATGGGCATTCAGAATGAGCTATGAACAAAGATGAAACAGATCTTGTATGCAACAGGAGCAGTGTTCATATTAATTTTGATGAAAAGATATCAGAACTCAAACACAGATAATCACATTCAAGAACAGTAAGTCAACCACTCACACTCACCTTACAAGAAACAGCCTAGTTACTGAGACATTACACCCAAGGTCTTTCTAAGAAACTCAAAACGAAGAAGATCAAGGGGTTTTGTAAAAATATCAGCTTTTTGATGCTCAGTAGAAACATGTTCCAAAACAACAAGGCCTTCATCCACTAACTCTCGAATAAAATGATGACGGATGTCAATGTGTTTGGTGCGAGAGTGTTGGACAGGATTTTTTGAAATGTTTATGGCACTTGTGTTATCACAAAAAGAGTGAGAGTGTTACATTCAATTCCATAATCATGAAGCATTTGCTTCATCCACAACATTTGGGCACAACAACTCCTGCGAAGAATGTATTCACCTCGTGATGAAGCGAGAGATAGCATTTTGCTTTTACTATGCCAAGAAACCAGTTATTCCCAAGGTAAAAACAACCCCAAGTACTTTTCCTATCATCAAGACACCGCCCGGTCGGCATCGGAAAAACCCAAGAATTTCAATTTGTAGTATCGTTGGAAAACCAAACCCCAAACCCCAAGGTCCCATTAACATATTTGATGATGCGTTTTACAAGAAGGTGAGACTCTTTAGGATTGGCTTGGTAGCAGCACAGAACACCAACTTGAAGGAAATATCGTGACGGCCGTGAGATACAAAAGACTCCCTATCATACTCCTATAAAGGGTAGGATCAACATCAATACCAGAGGAATCTTTGGAAAGGTGAAGAGTGGTGCTCATGGGAGTGCGGGCATGTTTTGCCGACTCAAGACCAAACTTTGACACAAGATTTTTAGCATACTTAGATTGAGAAACAAATATACCCGAATGAGACTGTTTAATTTGGAGACCCAAGAAATAAGACAACTCCCCCATCATGCTCATCTCAAACTCATGTGTCATGCAATCCGAAAAATATTTCACAAGATGATCAGCAGTGGAACCAAACACAATATCATCAACATATATCTGAGCAACAAGAATATGAGACTTAGTATGTTTCACAAATAATGTCTTATCTACACTACCTCTTTGAAAATCATTATCAAGAAGAAAGGTAGTAAGCCTATCATACCAAGCTCGAGGGGCTTGTTTCAATCCATACAAAGCCTTGTCTAACTTGTAGACATGATTAGGACATTTCGGGTCCTCAAACCCTTTTGGTTGCTCAACATATGCCTCTTCTTTTAAGTACCCATTCAGAAAAGCACTTTTCACATCCATTTGAAACAATTTAAAGCCAAGAAAACATGCAACACCAAGTAATATGCGAATGGATTCGAGACGTGCAACTGGGGCAAACGTCTCATCATAATCAATACCCTCTACTTGTGTGTAGCCTTGAGCAACCAACCTAGCTTTATTTCTCTAGCAGTACCATTCTCATCGATTTATTTTAAAGATCCACTTGGTACCTATCACATTCATGTCTCTAGGTCCGGGAACAAGAGTCCAAACTTTGTTACGCTCAAATTGACCTAATTCTTCATGCATAGCATTAACCCAACTATCATCTAGCAAGGCCTCTTTAACATTCTTAGGTTCAATCAAAGAAACATAACACATATGTGATACCTCATCCCGAATCATCTTCGGGTTTTCATTCGATCTGAAACACTCCCAATTACTGTTGAACAGGATAATTGGTTTCACCCCTTCGATGGTTTAAGTTCAGGACTTTGGGTGACTAGAGGAACAGAGTCTGTTCTTTTGAGCACTCTTTGGACTTGAACTTACTGTGAGGATGGTGTCAGAACAATTTCTTGTGATTGAGCAAAGATCTCCTTGATTTTGTGGTTCAAGATCCAAGATTGGAAGCTCACCATTATCATCCTCATTTGTTCTCAAGTAGGTGAACTGTGTCATCTATAACCACATTGATAGATTCCATTAATGATGAAGTTCGCAGGTTATAGACTCGAAAAGCCCTCTTGTTGGTTGAATACCCTAGAAAAATACCTTCATCACTTTGAGTCAAATTTGCCCAAGGGCTCTCTATCTTTGAAGATGTAACACTTACTCCCAAAAGTTTTGAAGTATTTTACATTAGGTTTCATACCCTTCCACAATTCATAAGGAGTTTGTAAAGTCTAGTCTTAAATACACACGATTTATGACATAAACAAGCAGATTTAAGGCTTCCCCAAAACTTTGGAGGAAGACTCTTACTAAGGAGCATGACCCTAGCCATTTCTTGAACAACTCGTTCTTCCTCTCAACCACTCCATTTTGTTGTGGAGTAATAGGTCTGAAAACTCATGCTTAATTCCATGCATATCACAAAAATCCTAAAACGAACTATTTTCAAATTCACGACCATGATCGATTCGGATTCTTATGATACGCCAATGGGAACACCTTGTTCATTTTGGATTTTAAGGACTAAAGCCCGAAAGCATCAAACGACGATTTTTCCCTTAAAAATTTACCCATGAGAATCGAGTAAAATCATCAGCAGTTAAAAAATGTATCTTTTACCTCCAATGCTTTCGGTCAGTAGGACCCATTAAATCCATGTGAACCAATTCAAGAGGACGTTTGGTTGTTAAGTCGTTTCACCTTTTTATGCGGAACGGGTTTGCTTGCTGTGACATGGTCCACACACGTGGCTCAAATTTTTACCTAGTTTAGGTACTCCTCTCACAAGTTCTTTGTTGGCTATCTTAGTTAGGTCTTTGAAATTCATGTGACCTAATCTTTGATGCCACAGATCAATGTTACTTATGATGGCAGAATGGCAAGTGAGATCATTAGTAGTAAGAATCCCATAGCAGTTATCAGATGTGCGAACCCCATGTAAAACAGTATTTCCCTTTTTATCCAAAATTTCACATTTATCTTTTGAAAACAAAACTTTATGATGGGAATCACACATTTGACTAATGCTCAAAAGATTAGCTTTAAGACCATCAACAAGTAAGGCATTATCTAGCTTGGGAAGACCAGCAACACTTATAGAGCCCTTACCAATGACTCTAGAAGTGCCGCCATCTCTAAAAGTAACAATTCCTCCTTCATATTTTTCAAGGGAGGTGAAGTAGGATTTGTTACCGGACATATGACGAGAGCACCCACTATCAAGATACCACATGTGTGAGTCACGTGCTTTTAGAGCAGTGTGAGCAACAAAACAAGTCAAATCATCTTTTCTAACCCAAATCTTTTTAGTCTTGGTGTTCCGCCTAGACATGTAAGGTTGTCTCCTAACCCAAAAAGTGTTAGAATTTCTACCCTTTTGAGACACCTTACCAAACAATTCAAAACAGTAAGGACGAATGTGGCCATACCTACCACAGTGATGACAAATAAAAACAGGTTTTACCTCCTTTTTGTTGATCTTACCAGCTTTTGCTTGATGAAGAGAAGGATCAACCTGGTCTATCTTCAATTTGCCCTTTGCTTGAGTCTTCAAGTTATGTGAAGTAGATGCCTGTTCCTTGTGAGCTGTCGTACCATAGCCTAGCCCTCTTTTGTCAGAACCCATTTGTTGAGACCCAAGTATGTCTTCTAGAGATCTAGAACCTTTGTTCCACATGGCAATTGTTGCTCTAGCAATACGGAGTTCTTCATCTTTCTGTCTGACTTTCTCTTCCAATGCAGTTTGTGACAACTCAAAACTTTCAAGCTTTTCTTCATATGTGGAATACACTCTCAGAAGTTCATTCCTTTCAGTTTCACAGGACACAAGTTTTCCACATAAGTCTTGCCTGTCACTTGAGATCTTGATGACATTCTGCTTTGCTGTCAAGAGTTCTCCTTTGAGCCGGACATTCTCACTCTTGCATGTTTTGAGCTTGAGAGAGAGTTTGTCGTTGGTTTTAGACAAATTCAGAGATTCCTCGTACAGCTTCTCGTACGCTTGTTGTAGTTCTTCACCATTGATCTCATCAATGTCTTCAGATAGTTCATCATCCTCTCTTTGCTCCTCATTCTTCTTAACCTCATCCAATCTGGCAACCAAGGCAGACAAGTCGTTGGATGGAGGTGGAGGTGAATCTCCTCTTTCATGGAATTGGCTCAGAATTTCCCATGCATCTTTAGCCTTTGTGCATGGCGACCCGTTCTTGTTCTTCATTAGAAATTGCTCCGAATAATGATTAGGGCTCTCGATTGCGGATTATCTGCACTACGTATCTTCTTCAATGGTTTGCCAACCTTACGGTTCAAAGGCTCTCGGAAAAGCCCTCATTCGATTTTCCAATACAGTAGTTGGTCCCATCAAAGGTGGGAGCATGATGCAAGTTCGACCACGGTGATCCGAAGGCTTTGGAAGCGGTTGAGAAACCGTGGCCCAAAATGCCATGAAAGCACTATCCCCATCTTCACCAGATTCAGGTTCTTGGGTTCTTGCTCAAACCGCTTTCATCATCCCAAGTTACGGTGTAGACTTTCTTAGATTCTTTTTCAGTAGGGCATTCAAGGGATATGTGGCCAAACCCTTGACATTCAAAGCACTTGACCCTGGCCCCTAACAACCTTCTTTTCGATGGTTTGAGTGATTTTGGTGGAAAAGTTTTGGGTTTGTCATTACTCTTCTCTTTTGAAATAGGGGCTCAAATTAGGCTTCTTTTTAAAAATTTTTAAACTGCTTTTGTAAGCATAGCGTCATCTCGGACTCTAAATCAAATTCAGGTCTCAGGAGGTTTTGCGATCTCATGAGTACTAGTGAAAGCCATACTTTCTTTTTGCTTTTTCTTAGAAATTTGGTGTGCTTCATAAGTCCGCAAATTTCCAACCAATTGATCGAGCTTGAGGGTATCAACATTACGAGCCTCCTCAATAGCTGTCACCTTTGATTGGAACCTCTCGGGAAGGACCTCAAAATTTTCCCACAACTTTAGCTTTAGGATTTTTTTCACGAGTGAAACAGAAATTCACGATATCCCGAGTTTTGCATAGAAATCATCAAACGTCTCATCATCGCGCATAAAAAGGGTTTGAAGGCGGATGTGAGACGTTGAAGTTTTGACCTTTTGACAGAGGTAGTTCGCGTGAATTGTTTCAAGAATATCACGCCTCTTTTGCTATTTCACACGTGCAAATTCGACGGAATTCTTCATGTGTGATGAGCGAAAGAGGGAGTTAAGACCTTCTTTGTTCCAACTCGAGTTCTGATAATCAGTTGTGTCCCATTTATCTAGAGGTTTAGGAATATCAATGCCATCTATAGTGATAGTAGGTTCACTCCACCCAAAGACAACGCAGTGCCAAACTTTCTCATCGATAGATTTTAAAAATGCTCTAATGCGAGCTTTCCAATAAGAATAGTTTGTACCGTCTAGTAAAGGGGGTCTATGAGTCGAGTTACCTTCACGAATAGAATCCATAAAACTAGTCACACAAAATCACACTCCTATAGTTTTGAAAAAACAAAGAGTGACCTGCTCTGATACCAATTGAAAATCCTAAGTGATTCGTGATTAGCTAAGGATAAAACAATTATTCCAAATCCCAAAAAATTCCAAAACACTCAAACTAAAATCAACAAGCACTTACGAGAGTGATTTTAGTTTGTTTGTTTTTAGGAATAAATAATAAACCGACACCAACGATTTTTAACGTGGAAAAACCACAATTGAAGAACCTTCAATTGTAATCAAAAACCACGGGCGAACCGCCACTAATCAATCCACTACTGAAGGACTACAAGGTTACAAAGAAACCATACAAATTACCCAACCTAGTCAATTTGTCTCTGAATCTTCTGTAACTCTTTCACCACGCCATGCAGGCCGATTAAGTTGGTTCCACTCCTCAACTTCACTTGTCGAATTAACGACTACGTAAAGAAACAAACACCTTTTGAGACTTTACGTAATGATCTTCGGATTCCACCGAAGAGAACACTCTTGAAAATCAAGTATCAACCTCTTTGATGTATGAATATCAACTCATGAGTTTTAGAACTCTCTCAAGAACATCAAAGAAAACTTATCAAACTTTCAGAAGAATACTTTAAACAAAACTCTAGAATCCTTGAATCTGATCTAGAAAAAGTTAGATTGGTTTTAGGAGAAAACCATCTACTTATAGAAAACCAAAAGAGTCCCAATCCTGAAAGAAACCAGTTACTTGAAAATTTCCGGATTACGGCTCGCTCGAGCGAGGCTCCTCTCGCTCGAGCGAGGAGTGTAAATCGCGTGATTTCTACTAGTGACCTCGCTCGAGCCACGAGCCCCTCGCTCGGGCGAGGGAAACATCCTTGCAGGGTCAGTAGAGGCGCAATGCTTAGCTCGAGCCACCATGCTCTTCGCTCGAGCGCACAATCATAGCCTTCAGGTTTTGCCTATACGCAGTCCTTCGCTCGAGCGAGCACTTCCTGGCTCGAGCGAGGAAGGCAAAAAACTCAGAAAAAGTTACAAATCAATACATAGTTTTGTGCGCGGGATTTTGACAAGATAGGTCCTAACAATTAAAAATTGAGTTCCATCAAATAATTAATAATCAATTATTTTGAGGAAAATGTTTTTCAGCTCGAAAATTTTGGCCCCGAATGCCCCTAAAGCCCAAAACGACGTCGTTTTGGGCTTTAGGTTTTTTTTTTTTTTTTTTCCCGCCATTTTTGGACCTCTGCAATTCAGAGGAAGAGGGAGAGAAAGAGAAAGAGAGGGAGAGAAGAGGTCGCCGATCCGTCGCCGATCGTCCTCTCATTCGTCATGCCATGTCCTCTCGCTGTCCGCCTCTGCCATCCCGATCGCCGCGTCCCCCGCCTTGCCTCCACCCCATTTTTTAGGCCCCCTCCCCTCCAGTCCTCCTCCTCCCCCTCTCCTCCCCTCCCTTTTCCTCTCCCTCCCCTCCAGTCGCCTCTACTGAAAAAAAAAAAAAAAACAAAATTAGGGGCATTCGGGGCGCTCGGTTTCAAGCCCCCAATCACAGCTCTTATTTTGAGGATGATCAATGATCGATGGTTGGAATCGTTTAGTTTTTAAAACTCGATAAGTAGAATATTTATAAAAGAAAAATTAAGATTGACCCAAAATAGACATATACAGTTCAAATACTCTCTCAAGTTAAGATAATTAATTTGAGATAATCTAAACCCTTATATGTTTGCTTGCTTGAGATAAGTTTTTTGGATGTGTTTGTTTGGACGGATTGAATAAGGGAGAAATTGTAATCCATCGCACTGGGATACATTGTCTTCGAATTTTTTTATTAGACTGGATTTGTATCTTATGTTTGTTTAGACTATTTGGTTGAACTGGATTTGTATCTTATGTTTGTTTAGTTATGGGATTAGATGTCTGGATTAGACTATTTTTAGTGAATACAATATTTGGTTAAACGGACTGGATAAGGATAAATATTTAAAAGACTATTTTACCCTTGTAATTTATAATTTTTGTTTAATATATAATTTTAAATTTGTAATCTATAATTTATAATTTATAATTTAACAACACTAAATTTTTTTAATTTATAAGGCCATAATTTTTAATTTAATATATAATTTTAAATTAACAACACTAAAAAAATAATTTTATTTAATATACAAATTTAATTTTTTAACAACACTAAAAAAAATTATAAGGCCATAATTTATAATTTATTTTTTTAATTAAATTAAATTTATAATTTATAATTTATATTTTTAATTTTTAATTTTTTATTTAATATATAATTTTAAATTAACAACACTAAAAAGCCAATTTATAAATGTTCA